>BMAV01024055.1:135113-148241 GCA_019973955.1 Trichonephila inaurata madagascariensis | reverse complement strand
TTCTGGAGTTGTTAAATTTGTGCACACATTCCCACCATACCAGAGAGAGAACCAGGGGGACCTATCCTGCAATGTCCGAGAAATCGACTAATACGATAAAGGAAGCTTGATGGTCTGGGCAGGCATCACGTTGAATGGCCGCATACTCCTCGCTGAAGCATGGAGGTGTTCTTGTTCCGATTAAATTCTTTGGGTTAAGTTAATCTCCCCCCCCCCTTCTTTTCTACAAAAAAATTATTATAAGCCCATCGGAAGCAAAAATCGTGAATTTGCTGTCATAACAGCCAATTTTCTGTTGATGTTGAATTTTCTGAAACTTAATCCCGAGAATCTATTTGGAATAGTGAAGCTTGGAGTTGGAAATGTTCTTGCATGAGTGTAAATCGGCTTCTGGATTTGGTAATTTGGGGTGGGGGGTATGTTATTCTGAATCACACATTAGCTCTATTTAAACATTTTAAAGAACAACAGGGAGTTATCCACCAAAAATTTAAATATTGGAGACGAATCAATTTTTAATAAGGTAATGACATCAAACGCACTGCTCTCAGTGCACGCCACTGGTATCTCTATAATTGTCTCCAAATTCTGAAAACACCTGATTTAAGTAGAACATATTTGGTGAGAATTTAGTTTTAGAAAAGTAGAAAACATGACGTATAAAAAATTGTAAAGTAAAAACAATAACACAGAAAAAAGCAGGAACATGATGCAGAAATTACAAAGACCTGATAAAATCTATACCAAGACGTTTAAAAGTTGTTTGGACTCTAAAAGGTATGTTACTAAGTTAAGAAACGTACAATATTTCAGTCTGTGCTAAGAATTTTTTTCAATGTACGGACCTGTAATTATTCCTTGTAAAGATTCCAATTTCCATGGTTTTCAAGCGTAAGACTTGATTTTCATTATTTCTTGAATTATTAGAAAAGTTTGCAGAAAATACTAATTTACTGATTTATATATCAAAATGTGCCTGCTGAGTGGCGTAGTTGGTTTGCCACTGGCTTTGTATTCCCAGAGTTGCGTTTTCAACCACGGACCAAGTCGACGGATTTTCATGATAGAGAAAAACGACTGCATTGGTGTCGAACGATTATGCGGCATATTAAAGATATCTAGAATACCTGTTTGGCTGTGCTGCTCTCTAATAAACTGGGTGTCAAAATTACATTGTGGTGATTGTTATTTCACCTGTATGGGACCGCACTAAAAAGTGATACCAGCTCCCAGAAAATGTACTAGGTCTGTAATGATAAATACCAATACGCAGCCCCATTGGGGAAAAAAATCCCAAAATGCAAGATCTTAGGCATTATATACAAACATACAATTTAATTGTTGTAAATGTACTTAAAATCTCACTTTACAGTTGAAGAGTATAATTTTTAAGTTATTGACAGTTTCACTTATTTAGGTTCTGAAATTAACAATAGAAACGATTGTACTAGTGAAATCTGAAAGAGAATTACTATGACTAATAGATATCTTAATGGAATACGAAAATATATGAAATGTAATTTAATCAAAAGGAAAACAAAAGTTCCATTGTATAAAAGTCTTTTAAGATCGGTATTAACTTATGCATATGAAATTTGGTCAATGTCTTGAACAGATGAGGGGCCGTGGGTAGCCTAGTGGTTAGAGCACCGGACTCCGGACCGGACTCCGGACCGGAAGGCCTGGGTTCGATGCTCGTACCGCCAAATACCCTCCGAGTACACGCGAAGCACGTGCTTGTTAAATCAGTGGGTCCGAAAGTCTTGTGGGCTGAATCATGAGTGCAGGGAACAGGAAAAAATTTCCCTCCAATTCAGTTCCATGCCTAAATTGTGGAGGTGGAGATAGGTGGTGTCGCCATCTATCGTTCCTTCGGGAATTTCTCCGAGCTAAATCGTACCGTCACCTGTATGGTGCTCAAGGCTAAAAGCCAACGACAGGCGTATTTCTAGCTCATTGCCACGATGAATTTCATAGGTCTCGATCCGACTCTGTCAGACAGGTGGCATGAGCAATAACAACACAGATGAGGACATGATAAGTATCTTCGAAGGGAAGATTTTAAGATTCATTTTTGGAGGAATTCAGGAAAATGGAACGTGGCGAAGAAGATCAAATTTAGAGCTCTATCAATCATATAAAGAATCTGACCTCTTTAACTTTATCAAAATACAACAAATTAAATGGGCAGGTCACGTTATCAGAATGAACGAAGATCGCACTACTAAAAAGTCTTCAATGCCCAAACAATTAGCGCAGGGAGTAAAGAGGCAGGTTGATTGATGGCGTAGAAAAATATCTCCTAGTTTTGAGAACTAAGAATTGGAGAATACTAGCAGGAAGAAGGCTGGCCTGGAAACGGCTTCAGGAGAAGGCCAAGAGCCACTGAGGAAGGAAAAAACTGTACTTAATAGCTCGTAATAGTGTGTATTTTACTTTTTCAAATCCCTTAAAGTTTTTGAATTGAATTTGTAAAAAATTATCTATATTTTAGTCCAAAAGCTGTGAAAAGTACATACAAAAAGAATTTTGATGTTTGAAACACATTTGGTATCAGAGAACCAGTTTTAATAAACTCACAAAATGAATTCTACGTGACGTCAGATAACATATGCTGTAAAAAACTGACATTAATGATGAAAAAAAATAGTTCTGTTTAGAAATTAACTACATTAATTATAAAAATTGTTCTGTTTAGAAATTAACTACATTAATTATGAAAAAATAGTTCTGTTTAGAAATTAACTATATTAATGAAATTATTGAATCATTGAATTCACTTATCAAATTAATTCATCTTGAGCTCTTAACACACTAATCAATTTTGTCTAGTCGTGACGAAAACAACAACTTTTTCTTGATAGCGAAATATATTTATTAGTATATCTTAAAAAACGTCTAATATTCAAGTAAATTTAAAAGAAAATTAACAGGAATAAATATTTGAAATTTACAACAGAATATTACACATTTCCTAATTATGGATCGAAATAATTCAAGATTACATTAAAAATTTAACAAATTTTCACATTAAATCATTGTGTTATTTCCCTAAATTGCTAATGTTTTATACTTAGTTTATGGAGTAGATTTCACGTTGTTCCAAATCTGAAAGTGATTATTTCATCATACAAGAAAAGAAATCTAAAACTACTGTAAAATGCTGAAGATCCAACTGACTTTGAAACTCCACTAAAAGTACGCTTTTTGTTCTAAAAAGGAAACAAAGCAACTTTCTTTACATGGCGTAAGGAATTTTCTATAATTTTTGTATGAATGTTTAAATACTTATCCTATTTGAAATCAAAGTAATTAAATCGAATGCTACGAAATAGAGGAGAAGTTTCATATTTTTGAAGCACACACTCTTCTCCCAGTACCATATCAGTGCAAAATCGTCTTTTGTTGCAAACACTTGGGGAGAAATGCATATCAGTGCAAAATTTTTTTTTGTTGCAAACACTTGGGGAGAAATGCATATCAGAGCATTTTTTTTGTTGCAAACACTTGAGGAGAATTGGGGGAGCACAAGAAGAAAGTTGGCAGAAAACTCCACTAAGTGTTTTCTTGGTAGATAATCGAAAAAGAAATTTCATTATCAGGGGATGCCACGTGCATTTCAGAAAACATTCTTGAGACTTATTCTCTGAGTTGCAGTCCATTATAGGTTCCCCGCCACCTTTTTTATACAGGGAAGCATCCACACTCTAAGAACGGACTCCATTCAAATTCATCTGTATACGTTTTATTAGAACCCTAAATGTATTCATATAATTGTCCATTCAACAAACATTTCTGTCCCGAATTCTTGAATGAACAAGTGTCTCTTCGAGTTTACAGTTGTAACCTTATGTATTTTCTTAGGAAAATACAGAATAGAACAAAGTCTTTTATCATATCTTGCTGCTTTTTGATTTGGACAATTTGTTTTAACGCAAAATGGTAAAGAACTCCAAGAAAGTCGAGGCAAGCAATAACATCCTCAGTCCGACTTGCGTATCCCTGAGGGCAAGCAACAGCACAATCTTCATTCCTTTTTTAAAAATTGCAATTATGTTTAAGTGTTATTAAACTTTGCGTAATATTTTAAACTTGATAGGAGCAATAGGGTAAGGAAATCTGAGTATTTGTAGGTTAAAGACTGGGTTTCATTCGTCCCAATGGCTTACACATTTTGGCATGCTATTTCATTTGAAATTATCTTGACATCCTATCATGTTAGATCTCATTACCTTCAAGTGTTTTTTTGCATTCAAGAAAGCACTTCTCACCTGGTTCTTTTCGGCTACAGTCTTCTTTCTTAAGAATAAGACATTCGGAATGAGTTAGAGGAAGGCATGTGCAGGAATCATCTGGACAGGGTGATTTTTAACATGCTAGAAAAGTTCCCCATTTACCATTACTTTGGCATATAATGTAATTATACCCTACAATATCATAGCCAATTACACAACGAATAGGGCACGTTCACATTCTAGGTATAAAATTACAATTATCTAGCAATAGACGGCTTTCGAGAACATTCGGTTCGTCACAAGCACAGAGAGGTTGCTCAGTCCACTGAAAACCTTCTAAGCACATCTCATTGTTTTTTTTTCCAATTACATTTCCATCATTTTTGCAAACGACTTGGCAAAATTCTCCAATACATTTAGTAGAACAATTCTCTTTGGATTCCATTTTGAAACACGGGCAAAGAGTTTTAACGCAAATTGGTTGAGAACTCCATTCCGAATTATTCTGGCAAAAAATGTTAATTCAATCCACTCAGTTTCATGTTTTTACTACACTTAACGAAACATTTTTCTCCTGGTCTCATATAGTTGCAATTCAGCTTCGTACTCAAATCATTAGATATTTTTAAGTTTGGACAGGTGCAGTTTGGGGAAAAACTCTAGTTATTTTCTTTTAGACATTGTATGACGTGTAAACCTACTAACCGTCCACACATTGTACTCGACAAGTTTCCCTAATCTTTTTGAATGTGCAATTTTTTTCTTCTTTCAATATTCCGCTATCTAACATACGGCGAGAACAATGCGTTTTTACGTAAAATGGTAAAGGACTCCAAGTAGCATTCTGAAGGCAAATAAGGCATCCTCAGTCTGAGTTACTTATACCTCAGGGCAAGCCACAGAACATTTTTCGTTCCTTTGCTTAAAATTGCAATCTTCTATAAGTGTCATTAAACTTTGTGTAATTCTTGGAACTGGTCATGAACAATCGGGGAATGAAGTCCACATGTTCGAAAGTAAACACACACACACAAAGGACTTCATTCTCTCCAGTGAGCTTTCATCCATGTTTGCAGCTGACTTCACAATTTTCTCTATTTTTTTTAAACGAACAGTTTTCCTTAATCTCTAAATATTGTGTTAGATAGGGGGATGGACATATTTTGTGTATACATTGTGGCATGCTAATCCATTTCGTATTATTTTGACACAAAACAAAGACATTTCCGATTAACTTTTTTGCATTCAAGAAAGCACTTATATCCAGGTCTTTGGGCGCAACAATTTTCCAATGTAAAATCATTGGAAAGATTTGGAACCAGGAATGCGCAATGAGGAAAGGAGCTTCATTGGCCTTGTATTCACACTTGATTTCTGCTTTCCTGATTACCTGGCCACCTTCTCTACACGTAACAAAGCATTCATCTTGAAAAAAAATTTTCAGCACATTCTCCTTTTATTTCCATTGTTGAGCTGCTCATCACTGGCTCTGGACAGGATACTTTTCAATATGTTGGAAAGCCTCCCCCTTTACTATCATTCTGACATGCAATTCCATTATGCCCTATAATATTGTAGCCAATTCTGCAATGAATAAGTCACCTTCCCATTTTTGGTATAAAATCACACTTCCCAAGCAATTGAATGGATTCGAAAAAATTCGGAGGGGCACAAACACAGTGGCATAGCTTACTCCATTAAAAATCGTCTAAGCATTTCATTTTGTTTTCTCCAATTACATTTCCACCGTTTGCACAAGCGACTTGACACACTCCTCCAATATATTTAGTCGAACAATTCTTTTTTGATTCCAGAAGATCATCTTGTAACACAAGACTCGGGCAAAGATTTTATTACCCTTTGGCTGAGAGCTCCATTTCGAATTGCTTTAAGGTATCCGACTACTTTCAGAACCGTGATTTTGCAAAAGCGCATATTGGATAATTCTCATGATATTTAGTGTCACTTAGATTAGAATGCATGCATAAAATTGTTTTTAGGACATTTTGACAAAAAAAAAATATTTAAATACAATATTTTGGCAAAAAATGAACTTAGAATAATCTTTTTTTCCAAATGTTCTCCTTTTGTGAAAAATGCTTCTATTATAATAATGTTTTACCTGTATATAGCTCAGATCTCTCTACAGAGTCTCAACTAGAATTTTTGAAATATATAACTTAGAAGTGGGTTTATCCATATTTTACGACAACAGAGGGGAGCAATGTTAAGAAAAAAACGCCGATCATTATTTCAATGGGTGGTAACTCTGAAAATAATGTGAATTTTTCAAAAATTCTAGTTGAGTCTCTGTAGAGAGCTCTGGGCTATATACAGGTAAAACATTATTATAATAGAAGCATTTTTCACAAAAGAAGAACATTTTGAAAAAAGATTATTCTAAGTTCATTTTTTGACAAAATATTGTATTTAAATAAATTTTTTTTGTCAAAATGTCCTTAAAACAATTTTATGCATATATTCTAATCTAAGTGACACTAAATATCATGAAAATTATCCATTTATGTGCTTTTTTAAAATCACGGTTCCGAACGTAGTCGGATACCTTAACAAATAATGAAATCGGATCCGTTTAATTTTGTATCCCTCTCACATTCGAGAAATGACTTTTGGCCTGATTTTTCGAAGCCACATTCCTTTGTATCTCAAGCTGCTGTCGAATTTGGATAGTGGGCATCAAAAATCAGGTAAAGAGGTCCACCTTCCATCGAATTTACAAAATGTGTAATTTTTTTCAATAATCCATTGCAGTTTACCTGACACTTTCTTCTGTGTATTCAAATGAGCAGTTATCTCCAAACTCTAGTCTATTCGTTAATATTTGTTTGGGGCAATTTTTCAAATTACATTTGTATTCGGCACTCCATTTCGTATTGTTATCACATATTAAAAAGTAATTTCGATTAAATGTGTCCAACCAGTTTGCATTTTATTTTACAAGTTTCTTGTGGCATTTTCATGGAGCAGTTTTCTATTTCTCTAACATCTATATGGTTATGGACAGGTGCATTTTAGAAAAGTACTCCACTTGAGATTTTCTGTGCATTAAATTACCGGATTGCCAGATATAAAACCACCTTGTTTGCATTTAATGTTATATGATTCTTTTACAATTTTTTTAAAAAACAGTCTTCTTCCAAAACTAATATTTGCAGAAGCATCAGATCCGGGCAAAATTTTCCCCATTTTGGTAGAGCGCTCTATTTGGTGTAATTTTGGCAGGTAATAAAAATTTTCGTTTCATTTCGTTTCCCTTACGGTTCTGCAAAATACCTCACAATATTCACCTAAGGGTTTTTGCAGTTAGTTCTAGTTTCTAGTTCCTCCGATAACATTGGCAAGTACAGTCACTTGAGATATCTCCCTTTTCATTAGCTAAGCAAGTGAATTTATTTTCCCCTGTTAAATTCCCTCCTTCTCTGCATGAAATTTTGCAATTTTCTCTGATACGTTTGAAAAGAGAACTCTTCTCGAGATTTAAGAAAACCGGAAGATGAGGTTCCTTTCAAACACGTGCTTTACATACAGGTTGAATGCTCCACTTTGAATTGTTAAGAAATACTGTATAATTTCTACCAACTATAGATGCGTCAGCTTTGCATTTAAAAAAACATAAGTTATCTGGAATTATTTTAGTGCATTTACTATTCTTGCATTTCAAATTACGGAGAGGGAGGAGAGGGGAGGGCACGAGCAGTTTAGTAGGCGAGTCCAGCCTCCGGAAGTTAAGCGTGAAATATAGTTCCTGGGAAAAGGTCTTCCGTTTCGACAACTTAAGATGCAGTTTTTGGCAGCATTTTTAAAAGTGCAATCTTTACTAAACTTTAAATTTCCGGGAAGTTTTGACTTAAAACACCTCGCCAGCACGCGTCCATTTCGTATTCGCTTGACACTGAATAAAATTATTTCCAGATATGACTGATCTTTTATCAGAACATTTCATATTTCTCCCAACTTCTTGCTGCAATCTTTCAATTGCTTTTAAATCCTCTGGTAGCATAAGATTCGAACAGGTGCATTGCGGGACGGAGAGAGATGTCCAGTGAAACATTTTCGTATGAATTTTGGAAGTAATATAATTTGATCCAATCAGACTTCCTCCTTCCCGATACTGTAATCGGCATTTTTCTCAAAAATACTCGGAGAAAAATGCCGATTACAGTGTTGGGAAGGAGGAAGTCTGATTGGTTCAAATTATATTTTATACAAATTTCAATTTTTATGAAATTTTAAAGTACTGCTTAACTTAGATTTGGAACAATTCAACGTTATGCATTGGGACTATGGACTCCAACGAGTATCTTTACAGAAGATGAACCCTTTTTTGCACTGAACAAAGCATACTTTACCAGGTAATAATGAAAGAACAGTTATCTGCACTAACGTTTTAGGTAATTTTGTTAGTGTGCAAAAGATGCGGATTGTATTTTGTGGTAATGTAGTCCTCTGAGCATTTGTTTGTTTGTTTTTGAAAAAAATATGTTTTACAGTAAAAAACGAATGATCGAACTTGCTTTTCAACCTACATTTCTCTCCAATAAGTTTTGTGGAACATTTTTCAATTCAAATCTGTTGATTTCTTAGTTTAGGAGAAGGACACGTACAATTCGGAAATTTTGTCCATAGTTGGCCTTTTATACATGTCACTCTATGCGAGCCTATGATTGTTCCACGTGCCTTATTTTTAAGTTGACAATGCTCCCCTGGATAATTGGATGAGCAATCTCCTTTGATACTAAAATGTTTTGGTAAACATAATTGTAGACACGGAAACTTTCTGCATTTTGGCAAATGGCTTCATCGTGCGTTATTCTGACATATTATAAAATTGTCAGCAACTAAAGACGTGTGCCCTTTGCATCTCAAGTGATATTTTTGTCCAATTCTCGTTTTACTACAGTTCTCTGTGGCAACTGAATCATCTGACAGATTTGAAAGAGGACAGGAACAAGTCGGTAATGGCGTCCACAGGAATCCAAATATGCAAACTATAAAATTAGGACCAAAGAATTTTATTCCTTCCTTACATTCAAGTAAACGTTTTTCCTCAGGAGTTACAGTTGTACAATCTCTTCAGTATAAAGCAAAATTTCCGGTAACTTTTTTTTTCATACAGTTGTTTCGTCGGCACTTGGGGAGTTAACTCCCTTCAGAATTGTTTTTACAAACTACAGCAGCGTTTCCTTCAATTTTCGAATCATTTTTAGAAATTAATAAGCAATGCTGTTCTGGAAACTTATTTTTGCAATTATTCTTTGTTTCTATAAAATCTGGCAAAGAAGGTATTGGACAAGCACAAATAGGAATAAAAGTCCAACGCATCTTACTCAAACAAACGATATAAATGGATTTAAAAGGTCTGCCTACTTTTTTGCAGGACACATGACATCAATCCCCCAATTCTTTGGATATACAGTACTCCTCAAAAATAAGTGCATTTGTAAGTATTGGCCTTGAGTCGAGTTTCCTTTTACATGCTGATGTATCACTCCATCTAGTGTAACTCTCTTTTACAAGTAATAAAATTCCTATTAATCTTAAGCAAACTACTTTGACAGGATAAAAATACATTTTCGGCCTAGAAGTACTTTCCTACAATTATGGCTGGCTATAACTCCTTTGTTCAAGAATGTGAGTGGACATGCGCACTTGGTTGTTTTGTCCCATGGGTTCCACTGAAACATTGAATTGTGCTATGCTTCAGCATCTTACCTCCTTCCTTACATTCTAATTTGCTGCGATCGCCAGACTGTTTCGATGTGCAATCTTCTTTAAAGGCAAGAACCCTTGACAATTTAGATTTCAGACATCTATGTCTTTGACACGAAGACAGTGAACTCCATTTTAATTTGCAGTTGCACATAATGTTACCATCACTATCATCAAAAATCCTTTCTTGCATTCAACAGCACATTTTTCTTTGGGATGTCTATCAGTAAATTTTTTGCAGAAATCGATGTCTTTACTTAAAATCAGAAAAGGGTAGGTACAGAGAGGGGAAGAACTCCATTCGAATTTATTTTTGAAAAATATGAAGGGATTCAATCTCTGGTCTGTATTTGTATTTAACGTAACATTTTGTGCGAACTTCTTTTCTAGAACAATCTTCAGCAACTTCTAAATGTTTGCGAAATTTAGGAACCCAGCAATGACTTGCCACCAGAACATAGTTTAATTTTACTCCAAAGACCAGGTGGTGAGCATGTTGTAGCGTTAGGACCAGTCATGTGGGTGGAGTCATCTCTGCAAGTTAAGTTAGCGCCTCCTTCGGGATTACATGATCCGATTAATTTCAGATTTGCATAGAGGTGAGGTGGAAAACTGCAATTAGTTTTCAACAATTTATATGGAAAATTTTTATCTGGAAAGCACTGAGGGATACTCTTCCAAGTACCTTTTTCACATTTAATAAAATGCCAGCCAACGAGTGAAGTTCTTCGGGAAACGAATCTGACATTTGGTTTCGTCATTAAATGAATAATCATGAAAAAAGGTCATAAAAGGAAATATTTTTCTAGGACAGTTTGTGAAAGAGTCACATGAAGTTGAAAATGTAGACCATTTTCCGGATAAGTTGCAAGTAACTCTACTATCCCCTTTCAAAGTACCACTTTTACATTGTACATCGCAATTTGATCCAATATTTCTTCGACAGGTAATATCGTAGTGGAATGTTTTTGGTAGTTTTAGGTAATGAGGGACACAAAATAGATGTGCATTTCGATTCTCCGATTCACCGTTTCATTAAACAGAGGATGGCGTTGTTTCCCCCCAGCATGAATTCTTAAAAAAATTTGTTTGGGCGGGGAATTTTTGATGAGAACATTGCGAACGAAAATTGCATAAAGGTAAAGGTGACCATTCATTCGTCGATAAACACAGGAATTCTTGAGCTGCAATTATTCCATTGGGATACCGTACCTGAAAATAATATAAAAGAGTCCATTATTTTTCTCCAGATTACATAAAGTAACTTGCATGCATTTATTTATAGATAGTAGTTTATATCCAGTAAAATTTGATAGCCTTAGTTCAAGAATTTAAAAACGATTTTCTATGTTGCTTGTTTGCGTTATTTTCTCTGCCATTGATTCAAATACAAAGTATAAAATGTTCATACGTCTTAAAAATAAATGTATAGAAAATAATTGCAATGAACGATATGCTTAAAAACATCTTGAATGGATAAATATAATTTCATTAAATATGAATGACAAGTTAGAAAATCTCCGAAAGAGTCCCTCAAGGCATGAAATTTGTATAAAAATATAAATAAAAATGGTGCTCACAATGAGAACGAGAAAGAAACGATAAAGGGGTACTTGAATAAAAAGTGCCAAACGGCAAACTACATAATGATATATCCAGTTACTGTGATTATCGCTTCAACCACCTCGTACAGCGATACATGTCGTAAAACCAACCGGTATCAAATGAATTAACATTTCCTGTTGTTCCACAGTAGACAAGGTTACAAATCCTAAGTAACACTTTTCGAGTCCCGCATATAGTGGCAAGACAAAATCTGGTATTTTTACCGGTCTCAAATACGTTTAATGGGAACCTAGGACAGGCCCCAATACAATCTGAATTTGACGTAGAAAATCAGCAGCAACTTGATCTGTTTGTGGACGTGCATTATTGTGCTGCCAAATTTCACCAAAAATACTAGCCGTTAATAAAAGCACACATATACTGCCTGGACCTTTAATATTCTTTGATTTTTGATCAAAGTGTACGCGACTTTCTACACCATTACACTTGAAGTGATGTAAACGTATCACTCGGCAGCCATAGCGTGGAACATTCCTATTTACGTTGCCTCCATACAAAGTTATCATCTTAGACATGTAACATTAACGTTAAATTAAACTTTGTATTAGAAAATGGTGAATGAAGTACAAAACACAGAATTCAACAATTATGTGGAAATCCAATCTTCCTCTGGTCAGTATATTTTGTAGAACGTGAAGTGCATTTCGTCTTATTCTCCAAGTAATATATTTCCGGAATTTTAATGAATGAGTAAGCTGAGGATGTGGCTTAAACTTTTGTTCTTAAAGTCGTTTCCAAAATTAATTATACTGTACGCATAACTTGTTGAAAAAAATCTCCTCTCATGTCCTTATCATATACCATGCAAGGGAATGGCCGTGCGGGAGAAAGTACATGACATTCTTTGTGAACTCACGCAGATCCAATTTTTACAAATAATATAGATAGAAGAAATTATTTAGGTGCCTTTGCATGAGGTAGAACGAACGGTAAACCTCTGGAAGTGTGGCAAGTTTAGATCCAAGGAATCAACATTAGTGTTGTTTCACTAAAATGCCTTTCAAACTAGAGCTAAAATTTTAAGAAAGGTTCGTGGTGATGGAAACAAAGCCTATAAACTGTGGTTTAAGGTGACCAGTCAGAAAGGGAAATTAGCTTTAGCTCAATGGAGTGTTGTTATTGGCTTGCCTAATAGACTTATCAGGACTCCCACAAAATGAATCACGTACACGATCAACAGTGTCTTCTATCACGAAATCTTAAGGATACTTGCCAGTTTAAGATACCAAATTTCCCGTTTTCTTTTAAGTTCTTTCCCATTGGTGGATAGATTTTGATGACACGCGTGACTGATTAAATTCCGTTGGCCAAAATACGCACTGCACCTTTTGCTGTGGCGTCCACGTTTTTACTAATGAAGTCAGTGTAATAAGTTTATCGTCTGTGACTGCCAAATAATGCACGCACGCACGGCTGATCGAACTACACCCAAAAAATTTCGGAGAGTTTTCAATCCACGGATGAGCAGTTTATCACATTCTGATGGGTATTTTCGTAATAATAAGCCATAACTTTTGGATACTTTAAGCCCGGACTC
>BMAV01024055.1:47868-95113 GCA_019973955.1 Trichonephila inaurata madagascariensis | reverse complement strand
ACAGCACGTTAAAAGGAAACGTCCATTGCTCCGAAATTTCTCCCTATTGCACCATGACAATGTCCGAACACATATTACTCGTTGCGTAATGGATGTTTCGCAGCAGAACAAAGTAGAGATTTTACCACTCCCTCCATACAGTTCTGATTTCACTCCATGCGATTTCTGGCTGTTTCCTCAACTTAAAAGCAATTACGAGGCAAACGTTTTGCAAGCAACAAAGTATGTGTTAAGGCTACGGAGGCAGTTTTGAAAAAGCTCTCACAAAGCGGACTTTTACATGTTTTTAAGAAGTGGACGGAACGTTGGGATAAATGCATTACGTGCCGCGGAAGTTATTTTGAAAAAAGACCATGTAAATGATGATGATTAAAGGTATTCTGTATTTTTTTTTTGAGAAGGGGTGATTTTTCCCAAATAAGTCATTTTATCGATCTTGTTCCAATACTTTTATGTGTGGTTGAAAGTAGCAAAAAGTAGTGGAACCCCCTCAAGTGAAGTAGCGTAAATTTCGCAAAGTAGCAATAGGATAAAAAAAGTGGCAGAAAGTTTTTAAAAGTAGCAAAATTCGTGAAAAATCGCATGATCTGGCGACACTGCTATAGGGGAAAAAAGCGATGACTGAGATGCCAGCTATAGAAATGAATTTTTCCCCACACGGCTAATGAATGACAGAATAACCGTTGATCATGCGCTCTTACGACGAAAAAGCACGGTATTAGCTATTAAGACATTACAGAATTCCCCACAATTTAGGGAAAACAAGTTCCAGCGTTGATGTCACATTCTGCGATGGTGCGTGACCCGACAGTGAAAGGGTTAAGTACTTTCGTCGGTTACGGATTCACCAACTCATGTATGTTCATTGCTCGCAGCAATGAATGCGTCCACGCTCTACGGTTTAGCAGCCGTTCATAGTTGTTCAAACATTCAGCTTGACAATTTTTGTTACTTGTGTGTTTGTAGAGGGGGTACAATGCTGAAACCCAATGTTAAGAAGAGAAAAACATATAATTTTAATACAGAATGGGAAGAACAATTTTTCTATACTTCGGTGAATAGTGGAAATGTGTGTGCTGTATATGTCATACAAGTGTGGCACTTCTAAAAATGAAGAAATGTTTAAAGGCGTTTCAAAAGAATGCATGGATGTTTGATACAAATTTTCCGTTTCAAGGTGAATTGGGTAAACAAAAATTAAAACAATTTAAATCGCAATTAATTGAATAACAATCATATTTTATTAAACCCAATACGATATCTAAAGCTACATTAGTTGCATCTTTTAGTGGGAGTCGTGTGTTAACAAAACATAAGTATCCTTTCGTAGATGGAGTAATGATAAATAAAGCATTTCTGTGAGCCAGCAATTCATTATTTGGTTCATTCAAGAAAAAAATAAAATTATTTTCATGATTAAAAACGAGCAACTTTCGAGTAGAACTGTCATGGGACGTATAGAAATGATGCATTCTGATCTGGCTGATCAGCTGAGCGAAGGTATTACTAACTGCATTTTCTTTTCCTCACAGTTTGACGAATCTAAGAACATATGGTTGATGTGTTCTCCTTTTAGCAATTGCATAAGAATGGAGTTTAAGGATATCAGTATAAAAGAATTATTATAAATATTACTTCTTAAGAAGAAAGCACGAGGTGATGTTTTCTGAGACTTCAAAAAAAAAAAAAACACATAGAATAGAAATAAATTACAATTCATAAAATTGTATCGATGAGAACTGATGGGGCCCCATCAACTACCGGCACAGTCAATGAATGGCTACGTGTTTCAGAGACGATGACTTACCAAGTTTTCTTTCTTATAATTTCATTATTCGTCAACAGCCCTCTATTTTAACATTCTAAATATGCGTCATGTTATGGGAATCTGCATGAAAATTGTGAACTCAATTCGAGGAAGAAGTCTTCAGAGAAGAATGTTTCGGGCCCAACTGGAAGAAAACGAACTTTATTACGGGGAATTGTTATATCATGCACAAGTTCGTTGGTTAAGTCAGAATGAATTTTTAGGACTCAGAGACATTTTTTAGAAAAACTCAGAGACCTACTACAGGAGGTAAAAGGTTTTTCGGAATCAAAAGATAAAAATGTGTTGAACTTAGTGATGGCATTTGGTAGATATATTTATCTTTTGGCGTTAATATAACAAGCCATTTTAATGATTTGAATTGCAAGAAAAAATCAATTAGTAGAATTGATTGGATTTGAAAACAAGCAGGGGCGTAGCTACCGCCGCATCAGCCGTATCAATGATACGGGGCCCCCAAGCTACAGGGGCCCCAACATGTGTAACGACAGTCCCACTAACAGGGCTCCCATATCTAAATAAGCCCCCCCCAAGGAATTTTGATACATGGCCCCCTCAGAGTTATCTACGCCAGTGAAAACAAACTAAAGCTAATTTCTTCCCATTTAACGAAGAGTGAACTAAAAAGTTTCAAAAATATACCTGACGAGTTCTTTAAAAATGGAGGTGCATTAAACAAACAGAAAAATATTGTGATGAAATTTAAAAAATTTCACTGTGAATTTTAGAGACATTTTCAAGAATTAACTAGACTACAACCAATAGTTACATTCATGTGTTACCCATTTGTTAATGTAAATGTAAAAGAAATAACTAAAAATATAAATTATATATTCTCTCTCTTTTCTCCTCTTGATTAAAACGAAGTTTTCTCCTTCAAAATTACATACCCCTCAGGGGGCTCACCTTCTTTAGGTGGGTACGAGTGTCACGACCCCGGTGTACCCCAGAGATCCTTCTCTATTTTCAACCCTCCATCTTGTCATCCAATTTCTTTTCTTCTTTTTCCGTCTAGACCACGGACCTATGAATGTTTGGCGCAGTATAGCCAAAAATGGCTCTTGCGCCATAAAACACCAAACTCAACTCAACTCAAAATAACATAATTTTTAAAACACGTAGTTCAGAACCTAAGAATATCTTTTGGAATGTAAAGGACGAAGTTAAGTATCCCATTTTAAAAAAGTGGCATTTCATTTAACATAGTTCTTTGTCTTTACCTACCTATGCGAATCTGTTTTAATGAACACAACGAATCGTTCCGTTTTCACAGAAAACCACTTAGAATCCAATGCAACAATTATGTATCAGGATATTGAAGATTGGCGAACTAAATCTTCTACTGACTATAACTTCGAGAACTATTATTTCAGATGAAAATGTCTTATTTTTTTAATGTATTTTGATTTGTTTGATAATAAATGCGTCATTTGATATAATTATATTTGTGGTTATTATTATTATGTTTGTATCAAAACACATAATAATAATCTTATGTATCTTTTGCTTTAAACACTGGCAACAAATTTGGGACCAAGAGAGTATATAATTGGACCACATATCCTAAATCAAAGGTGGCCAACCCATGGCACGCGTACCACTAATTTGGAAAGATAATAATAAATAGCAATTTTTTACTGTTTTATAGAAATGCGGTTGTTTCAGGCAAAAAAAACCCATCAAAATTTATTTTAAATGCACTTACAGTAGAACGTCGTTTATACGAACGTGTATTTTCCGGAGCGTCAAATATCCAGGCCAGTTTTTTTTTGTCACAACTACATCAGTGATTCTCAAAGTTTCAATATTCGCGACCCAATATTCAATCATAATTTTCATCGCGCCCCCTTCATACAATAACAATGTATTGAATTAAGTAATATTATACTCTGATGCTAATAATACGATACGATTTTAACTTCTTTAGTGCCACCGGCGTATATAAACGTCTCGCTCAGCCAAAGCATTGTTCCCCTGACGTATATATACGTTTTTCCGAAGTACGATCTTTTCTGTGCACTGCTATCCATAAATTTTTGGAATGCAATAAGAGGACCTTGATAATGTTTGCGAAGGATTTACTCTTATTTCACATTATTTACTTCTTTAATTTTAACCCCTCCCCTCCCTCACCAATATATCTTATAAGCGCGAAAACGTGTGGACAACGGTTGGCATTGGGACACTAATAGCGTAACTTTTATTTGGCAGTTAAAGGATTTATTATAAACCGAACAAATTATCAAGATATGTGTTTTATATATACTTTTTGTATATACTTTAATACATGACAATCCCATAGGGGCACTGGTAATTATAAACGTTCTTCACTTAGTATTGTTAAATTAATTATAAAATACATTGTGTACACTGATACATTTATAAGTGTAATATATCAGTGTAAATGTGTATTTATTTTTTATTATGTATTTTGTTTTTTTACTTTCAGTATATTAATTTTTTTCAAATAATCTGTTTTCGACTTTTCAGTATGCTCGCGCCCCCTTCGTAGAGTTGTCACGCCCTTCAAGGGGGGGGGGGCGCGCCCCACAGTTTGAGAAACACTGAACTACATGCATTGTATATGAATACGTTTTCGAACAGTGCAATGCTCAACAGTTTTTCGTGTGAGGCCAAAAGTGACAGGAAAACCCAAGTTTAAGGATATTTGGGGAATTTCAGTTGTGTGATTTGATAAAAATCTGCGCGGAATATTATGTTAGTTTGTTTCCAAGTGAGGGGGTGTATACGTGCTCTTTTGTTAAATTGTGAAATACAACCAATGGAGAGCGTCGTTGAAAATCTCAAGAGAATTTATAGGGAAACAAGTTTTGTGGCGATTACTTTTAGCAGAAAATACCGAAGAAAGTGTTGCTGCTTTTGCTGAAAAGCACAATATGAAGAACGCCTTCTATATGTTAGCCGAAGTGTGGGACTCGCTCGAAAGACAAAGCCTAAAAAATGCATGGAATACAAGCTGTGGCCAGATTTAGAAGGCGAAAAAGACTTCAATGACGACCACAGGGAGGAGATTACCGACTTAGTTTAATTGATCCGAGGATTTCAAGAATGCGTTGAAGAAGATGTGGAAACCTAGATGGCATGGAATGCTGAAGCCTGTGGATTTCAAGTGCTAAATGATGACGGGAATGTGATTTCCATGCGAGAATCTGACCCTGTCGACCATGAAACGGATGAAGACGAGGACAACAACAACGAAAGTAGCAAGGGTCCATCAAATGCTGACACGTTTTCTACGTTAGAGACAGCTATGGAGTGGTACGAACAACAATCAGAGTGCCGTTCTGCTCAACTACTGATTCTCAAGAGAATCACAGACCTTGCAGCGAAAAAAAGGTGTACAATGGTACAGTGAAAAATAAGTGATTATTTTCCACAATAAAGTTAAAATTGCGACATTTTGCATCTATTTTGCTTCTTCGAGCACGTTGCCCGCAAGTGATGATTTTCGATATTCGTATAGTGTCCGGTTTCTTATACTGCATGGATCGCATTCGGTTTTCAGTTATTCGAACAATCGAGTATCCGAATGGTGTCCGGTACCAATTGATTCGGATAAACGACGTTCTACTTCAATTGAATAACAATAAAAAATTTTAAAGTAGAAAATACTCCTTCTCTGTTGGAAGCTCCGCGTTTCTATAGGAAGTGCACTCATGAAATTTTGGAATTTGAGGGAGCGGGTTTTAAAATATCTGGATGAAAATAATGAACTGCTCTCTCAGTGAGGGTTCGCTACTCAAGAATGAAGATTGACTTTGGAATTTAGCTTTTCTTAACGATACTATGGGACATTAAAACAATTTCAATTTATGATTACAAGGAAAGGGTTGCACTTCTTCGACCCTAATTAATCATATATCTTCTTTTGGGAACAAATATTTTTAAGAAAACTAAAAATTCTCCGAGCTAAGATAGAAGTAAAAATTTCATATCTATTTTGTAAGATTCATTTATTTCTAGGTTTGATGAATTTCAAGATGATAAAAAAAGATGATCTTTTCACATACTTCCTTTTTCATAATTTCTTTAAAAGACGTTAATTGTTACTCACCTTAAATCCAAATCGGAATTATTGACCTACAGCACCATTATACACTGAAAAGCACAAATATAAGGAACTTATTTCAACTGCAAGAGATTCGAACTATGCACTGGTGTTGCTGAGAGGGCCCTGTATCGAAAATCTCTTGGGGGACTCAATTCTGTACCTGATTAATATTTTACTATTTTTCTTACACATGTTGGGGTCCTTTCTATCCCCGTATCATTGATATGGCGGTAGCTACGCCCCTAGAACTAAGTAGAATTTCAAAAAGTTGTACCGATAAGCAATCTTCCATATTTACATGATTTGGCTGTCATATATTGTTGTAGGTTTGCACCTACATGTTTGTGAACAAGTGTTTTCTATTTTGAACATAATAAAATCACAATATTGTTTCAAAACCAGTTGAAACACACCTAAAACAACCCAATTATTTTAGCATCATCAAGAACTAGGGCTAAGAAATGCTTGGTTGCTAGTAAAATAAAGTACAAATTCTAAAACAACATTAAGAGTTTAATAATTATTCAGAATTAAATATTTCATGTTACTCATTTTTATTTTATACCAATAGCCCATCTAATTGAACTTTAAAAAGTTTATTAACAATAAAGTCTAAGTTTGTATTTTTGTTTATTTGTGATATTGTTTTTAGATTTCTGCTACTTAGACTTGCATAAGAAAATGTGCTATTTGCGTAACAGTTCCATAATAAGCCTATAAGCCAGCGTTTCTCAAACTGTGGGGCGCGCCCCCCTTGGGGGCGTGATAGCTCTACAAGGGGGGCGCCAGCTTGTTGAAAAATCGAAAACTAAAGATTATTAAAGAAAATTACTAATTTACCGCAATAAACCAACAAAGTATATTTTGACATAATAAAAAATAAGACACATTTACACTAATATCACTTATAAATGCATTAGTACTGCAAAATGTATTTTATAATTAATTTAGCATTATTAAGTTAAGAACAAGTTTAATAATTACCAGTGACCCCATGGGCTTGTCATGTACAAAATTATGTACAAAAACTAACACTTATCTTGACAATTTGTACGGTTTATGATTAATCCCTTAACTGCCGACTAAAAGTTACGCAATTCGCTCCCCAATGCCACCGTTTTCCAGGTAGGCGTTCGTATGCGATGTATTGGGGAGAGGGAAAAAAAGAATAAGTAAGCAAATCCTCTGAAATAAGTAAATCCTTCGCAAACACTGTCAAGTTCCTTTTATTACATTCCATTGCCTTCGGAATAATTTTATAAATAGCAGTGCACTGTGAAAAATCGTATTTTGAAAAGATGTATATATACGTCCACAGGGGAATAACGCTTTGGCTGAGACAGACGTTTGTATACGCCCTTAAGAGGTTTAAGTATAATTGTAGCTTTAGCATCACACAAAGTATAATTCAATACATTGTTATTGTATGGAGGAGGGCGCGATGAAAATTATGACTGAATATTGGGTCGCAAATATTGGAAGTTTGAAAAGCACTGCTATAAGCAAACTTTTTTCACCTTTTCATGATCTTTTGTTTGTTGGAAAATTTGGAAATGGACACGCATAATTCTTCTTTATCAGATTATGGCACTCTTCCAAAAAATGTTGGTCCCCACTGTCCTAAAAGCAGGAAGTTAAAACGATAATTGGAAAGTTTTAACTTGATTCTTTAAATATTACTTTCAAAAAGTGAGACAATATTTACCTGCTAGTAGTTATAAAAAAAATTTACAAATAAAATATTTCAAGTTTTTTCATGGTTTGATTTATATATACCACTTTAATTAGGAAATAATATGAAGTAAAAAGTCTTGGTTCGATACTTTTTGCAGCTCGAAACTTGTGATTTTGCGGTGAAATCTTGTTTAGACCCTGAGATCGGAGTTCAGTAGGGTCTCAAATAATAAAAGGAAATTCGGAGTAGTATTTTTTTCGTGCAGAAACACGCATTCATGAAAAACTGGAATCGAGAGATAAATATATCTAATGTGTGCATTATTTGTAAAAATTATTTTCCCTATTTGTCAAAAATTGTTACTTTTTGTGAAAGCTGTAAAGAAGTTTTGTAGCGCATGTCAAAAGATTTTTTCAAAACTAACGATATACCGGTGGTTATAATTAAAGTTATAATCTTCAGAGGCCTGTAGAACCCATTCTGCTTATCGGATTTTGATGAAATTTGGAATATATGCGGTATGGGGGCCATGGGGAAAGGTTTCTGCAACATAAAAAAAAAAGTTCAAATTTTAACCACTAGGAGGAAATGTGGAGCCCAAAGAAGGACAAAACATATGTCAAAATCTTTAAAATTTATTCAGTTACATAATATGCTCAATATGTGCTCTATTGACATCAATAACGTGTTGAAAGCGCATTATAGCGTTTTCAATGATAGCGCGAAACAACTCACAAGTGTTTTCAGCCATACAAGGTGTATAATGCAGGCTTTCAAAGCAGATTAAGTCCTAATTCCTCCTCTACAAAAACGGTCTTAAAGAAATCCCCACAGCCAGAAAACTCAAGGATTTAAGTCGGGTGAGCGAGAAGGCCATGCATCCGGAAAATATCTGGATAATCATGATTATCGCCAAAGTTAGCATTAAGCAGTGCTTTTGACTTGGCGCCCAATGTGAGGAGTTGCTCCGTCTTGCATAAAGATAGTGATTTGTAAACATTGTCGTTCCTGAAAAGCAGGAATGATCAACGATGACAAACGCACGTTGAATGATTCTCTGTTTAAGACTGCAAGTTTATATAGAGGTTTTATGGATTTGTGCATAAGGAATATTCGACAAAACCACCTGGAGGTCAAAATTTGTACTATTTTTTATATTTTTATTGCAGTAATCTTTTCCCCCCATGGTCCATATAGCACATATTCCAAGTTTCATCAAAATCCAATAAGCAGAACAGGTTCTACAGGCCTCTGAATAGTGTAACTTTAATTATAACCACCCGGTCGTTTCTTAAAAATTTATATATGGAAAATTTCATTGATGCAAAACAAATATAAAATTTTGAAAAAAATGCGCATTCAGTTCCATTTTAGTTCTTAATCAAATTAGAGACTTTTGGTATTAAGAATATCATGTTATAAAAAGCTTTTTCTTCTGGAGTTGTTAAATTTGTACACACATTCTCACCATACCAGAGAAAGAACCAGGAACCAGGGACCGATCCTGCAATGTCCGAGAAATCGACTAATACGATAAAGGAAGCTTAATGGTCTGGGCAGGCATCACGTTGAATGGCCGCATACTCCTCGCTGAAGCATGGAGGTGTTCTTGTTCCGATTAAATTCTTTGAATTAATTTAATTGCCCCCCCCCCCACACACACACTTCCTTTCTACAAATTATTATAAGCCCATCGGAAACAAAAATCGTGAATTTGCTGTCATCCCAACCAATTTTCTGTTGATGTTGAATTTTCTGAAACTTAATCCTAAGAATCTATTTGGAATAGTGAAGCTTGGAGGTGGAAATGTTCTTGCATGAGTGTAAATCGGCTTCTGGATTTGGTAATTGGGGGGGGGGGGAATGTTATTCTGAATCATTAGCTCTATTTAAACATTTTAAAGAACAACTGGGAGTTATTCACCAAAAATTTAAATATTGGAGACGATTCAATTTTTAATAAGATAATGACGCCAAACGCAATGGCTCTCAGTGTACGCCACTGGTATCTCTATAATTGTCTCCAAATTCTGAAAACAACTGATTTAAGTAGAACATATTTGGTGAGAATTTAGTTTTAGAAAAGTAGAAAACATTACGTATAAAAAATTGTAAAGTAAAAACAATAATCACTGAAAAAAGCAGGAACATCGATGCAGAAATTACAAAGACCTGATAAAATCTATACCAAGACGTTTAAAATTTGTTTGGACGTTAAAAGTTATGTTACTAAATTAAGAAACGTACAATATTTCAATCTGTGCTAAGGATTTTTTTCAATGTACGGACTCGTAATTATTCATTGTAAAGGTTCCAATTTCCATAGTTTTCAAGCGTAAGACTTGATTTTCATTATTTCTTGAATTATTAGAAAAATTTGCAGAAAATACTGATTTATATCTCAAAATGTGCCTGCTGAGTGGCGTAGTTGGTTTGCCGCTGGCTTTGTATTCCCAGAGTTGCGTTTTCAACCGCGGACTAAGTCGACGGATTTTCATGATAGAGAAAAACGACTGCGTTGGTGTCGAACGATTATGCGGCATTTTAAAGATCCCTAGAGTACCTGTTTGGCTGTGCTACTCTCTAAGAAATAAACTGGGTGTCAAAATTACATTGTGGTGATTGGTATTCCACCTGTATGGGACCGCACTAAATAGTGATACCAGCTCCCAGAAATTGTACTAGGTCTGTAATGATAAATACCAATACGCAGCCCCATTGGGGAAAAAAATCCCAAAATGCAAGACTTTAGGCATTATATACAAACATACAATTTAATTGTTGTAACTGTACTTAAAATCTCACTTTAAAGTTGAAGAGTATAATTTTTTTATAGTTATTGACAGTTTCACTTATTTAGGTTCTGAAATTAACAATAGAAACGATTGTACTACTGAAATCTGAAAGAGAATTACTATGGCTAATAGATATCTTAATGGAATACGAAAATATATGGAATGTAATTTAATCAAAAGGAAAACAAAGGTTCCATTGTATAAAAGTCTTTTAAGATCAGTATTAAATTATGCATATGAAATTTGGTCCATGTCTTGAATAGATGAGGGGCCGTGGGTAGCCTAGTGATTAGAGCACCGGACTCCAGATCGGAAGGCCTAGGTTCGATGCTCGTACCGCCAAATACCCTCCAAGTACACGCGGAGCAGGTGCTCGTTAAATCAGTGGGTACGAATATCTTGTGGGCTGAATCACGAGTGCAGGGAACTGGAAAAAATTTCCCTCCAATTCAGTTCCATGCCTAAATTGTGGAGGTGGAGATAGGTGGTGTCGCCATCTATCGTTCCTTCGGGAATTTCTCCGAGTTAAATCGTACCGTCACCTGTATGATGCTCAAGGCTAAAAGCCAATGACAGGCGTATTTCTAGCCCATTGCCACGATGAATTTCGTGGGCCTCGATCCGACTATGTCAGACAGGTGGCATGAGCAATAACAACACACAACACAGATGAGGACATGATAAGTATCTTCGAAAGGAAGATTTTAAGATTCATTTTTGGAAAAATTCAGGAAAATGGAACGTGGTGAAGAAGATCAAATTTAGAGCTATATCTATCAATCATATAAAGAATCTGACCTCGTTAACTTCATCAAAATACAACGAATTAAATGGGCCGGTCACGTTATCTGAATGAACGCAGATCGCACCACTAAAAAAAGTCTTCAATGCCCAAACAATTAGCGTACGGAGTAAAGGCAGGTTGATTGATGGCGTAGAAAAATATCTCCTAGTTTGGAGAACTAAGAATTGGAGAACACTAGCAGGAAGAAGGCTGGCCTGGAAAAGGCTTCTTGAGAAGGCCAAGAGCCACTGAGGAAGGAAGGAACTGTACTTAAGAGCTCGTAATAGTGTGTATTTTACTTTTTCAATTCCTTTAAAGTTTTTGAATTGAATTTGTAAAAAATTATCTATATTTTTAGTCCAAAAGCTGTGAAAAGTATATACAAAAAGAATTTTAATGTTTGAAACACATTTGGTATCAGAGAACCAGTTTTAATAAACTCACAAAATGAATTCTACGTGACGTCAGATAACATACGCTGTAAAAAACTGACATTAATGATGAAAAAAAAATAGTTCTGCTTAGAAATTAACTACATTAATGATGAAAATAGTTCTGTTTATAAATTATATAACTACATTAATGAAATTATTGAATCTTTGAATTCACTTATCAAATTAATTCATCGTGAGCTCTTAACACACCAATCAATTTTGTCTAGTCGTGACGAAAACAACAACTTTTTCTTGATAGCAAAATGTATTTATTAGTATATCTTAAAAAACGTCTAATATTCAAGTAAATTTAAAAGAAAATTAACAGGAATAAATATTTGAAATTTACAACACAGACTATTACACATTTCCTAATTATGGATCGAAATAATTCAAGATTACATTAAAAATTTAACAAATTTTTCACATTAAATCATTGTGTTATTTCCCTAAATTGCTAATGTTTTATAGTTAGTTTACGGAGGAGATTTCACGTTGTTCTAAATCTGAAAGTGATTATTTCATCATACAAGAAAAGAAATCTAAAACTACTGTAAAATGCTCTGAAGATCCAACTGACTTTGAAACTCCACACTAAAAGTACGCTTTTTGTTCTAAAAAAGAAACAAAGCATCTTTCTTTACATGGCGTAAGGAATTTTCTATATTTTTTGTATGAATGTTTAAATACTTATACTATTTGAAATCAAAGTAATTAAATCGAATGCTACGAAAGGAGAAGTTTCAAATTTTTAAAGCACACACTCTTCTCCCAGTACCATATCAGTGCAATCTTCTTTTGTTGCAAACACTTGGGAAGAAATGCATATCAGTGCAATCTTTTTTTGTTGCAAACACTTGGGGAGAAATGCATATCAGTGCAACCTTTTTTTGTTGCAAACACTTGGGGAGAAATGCATATCAGAGCATTTTTTTTGTTGCAAACACTTGAGGAGAATTAGGGGAGCACAAGAAGAAAGTTGGCAAGAAAACTCCACTTAGTGTTTTCTTGGTAGATAATCGAAAAAGAAATTTCAGTGTCAGGGGATGCCACGTGCATTTCAGAAAACATTCTTGAGATTTATTCTCTGAGTTGCGGTCCATTATAGGTTCCCCGCCACCTTTTTTATAGAGGGAAGCATCCACACTCTAGGAACGGACTCCATTCAAATTCATCTGTATACGTTTTATTAGAACCCTAAATGTATTTATATAATTGTCCATTCAACAAACATTTCTGTCCCGAATTCTTGAATGAACAAGTGTCTCTTCGAGTTCACAGTTGTAACCATATATATTTTCTTAGGAAAATGCAGAATAGAACAAAGTCTTTTATCATATCTTGCTGCTTTTTGATTTGGACAATTTGTTTTATAACTCAAAGTGGTAAAGAACTCCAAGAAAGTCGAGGCAAGCAATAACATCCTCATTCCGACTTGCGTATCCCTGAGGCCAAGCAACAGCACAACCTTTTCATTCTTTTTTTCAAAATTGCAATTATGTTTAAGTGTTATTAAACTTTGCGTAATATTTGAAACTGGATAGGAGCAATAGGGTAAGGAAATATGCGTATTTGTAGATTAAACACCGAGTTTCATTCGTCTCAATGGCTTACACATTTTGGCATGCTATTTCATTTGAAATTATCTTGGCATCCTATCATGTTAGATCTCATTAGCTTCAAGTGTTTTTCGCATTCAAGAAAGCACTTCTCACCTGGTTCTTTTCGGCTACAGTCTTCTTTCTTAATAATACGATATTCGGAAGGAGTTAGAGGAAGGCATGTGCAGGGATCATCTGGACAGGGTGATTTTTAACATGTTAGAAAAGTTCCCCATTTACCATTACTTTGGCATATAATGTAATTTTACCCTACAATATCATAGCCAATTGCACAACGAATAGGGCACGTTCACATTCTAGGTATAAAATTACAATTATCTAGCAATAGACGGCTTTCGGGAAAATTCGGTTCATCACAAGCACAAAGGGGTTGCTCAGTCCACTGAAAACCTTCTAAGTATCTCATTATATTTTTTCCAATTACATTTCCACCATTTTTGCAAGCGACTTGGCAAAATTCCGCGATACATTTAGTAGAACAATTCTCTTTGGATTCCATCTTGCAACACGGGCAAAGAGTTTTAACGCAAATTGGTTGAGAACTCCATTCCGAATTATTCTGGCAAAGAATGTGATTCACACCACTCTGTTTCATGTTTTTACTACACTTAACGAAACATTTTTCTCCTGGTCTCATATAGTTGCAATTCAGCTTCGTACTCAAATCATTAAATATTTTTAAGTTTGGACAGGTGCAGTTTGGGGAAAAACTCTAGTTATTTTCTTTGAGACATTGTATAACGTGTAAACCTACTAACCGTCCACACATTGTACTCGACAAGTTTCCCTAATCTTTTTGAATGTGCAATTTTTTTCTTCTTTCAACATTCCGCTATCTAACATACGGTGAGAACAATGCGTTTTTACGTAAAGTGGCAAAAGACTCCAAGTAGCAGTGGGAAGGCAAATAATAGCCTCCTCGGTCTGAGTTACTTATACCTCAGGGCAAGCCACAGAACATTTTTCGTTCCTTTGCTTAAAATTGCAATCTTCTATAAGTGTCATTAAACTTTGTGTAATTCTTGGAACTGGGCATGAACAATCGGGGAAGGAACTCCACATGTTCGAAAGTAAACACAAAGGACTTCATTCTCTCCAGTGAGCTTTCTTCCATGTTTGCAGCTGACTTAAGAACTTTCTCTATTTTTTTAAACGAACAGTTTTCCTTAATCTCTAAATATTGTGTTAGATAGGGGGATGGACATATCTTGTGTATACATTGTGGCATGCTAATCCATTTCGTATTATTTTGACACAAAACAAAGACATTTCCGATTAACTTTTTTGCATTCAAGAAAGCACTGATATCCAGGTCTTTTGGCGCAACAATTTTTCAATGTAAAATCATTGGAAAGATTTGGAACCAGGCATGCGCAATGAGGAAAGGAGCTTCATTGGCATTGTATTCACACTTGATTTCTGCTTACCGGATTACCTGGTCACCTTTTCTACACGTAACAAAGCATTCATCTTGAAAAAAAAAATTTCAGCACATTCTCCTTTTATTTCCATTGTTGAGCTGCTCATCACTGGTTCTGGACAGGATACTTTTCAATATGTTGGAAAGCCTCCCCATTTACTATCATTCTGACATGCAATTCCATTATGCCCTATAATATTGTAGCCAATTCTGCAATGAATAAGGCACCTTCCCATTTTTGGTATAAAATCACACTTCCCAAGCAATTGAATGGATTCGAAAAAATTCGGAGGGGCACAAACACAGTGGCATAGCTTACTCCATTAAAAATCGTCTAAGCATTTCATTTTGTTTTCTCCAATTACATTTCCACCGTTTGCAAGCGACTTGACACACTTCTCCAATATATTTAGTCGAACAATTCTTTTTTGATTCCAGAAGATCATCTTGCAACACAAGACTCGGGCAAAGATTTTATTGCCCTTTGGCTGAGAGCTTCATTTCGAATTGCTTTAAGGTATCCGACTACGTTCAGAACCGTGATTTTGCAAAAGCGCATATTGGATAATTCTCATGATATTTAGTGTCACTTAGATTAGAATGCATGCATAAAATTGTTTTTAGGACATTTTGACAAAAAAAAATATTTAAATACAATATTTTGGCAAAAAATGAACTTAGAATAATCTTTTTTCCAAATGTTCTCCTTTTGTGAAAAATGCTTCTATTATAATAATGTTTTACCTGTATATAGCTCAGATCTCTCTACAGAGTCTCAACTAGAATTTTTGAAATATATAACTTAGAAGTGGGTTTATCCATATTTTACGACAACAGAGGGGATCAATTTTAAGAAAAAAAACGCCGATAATTATTTCAATGGATGGTAACTCTGAAAATAATGTGAATTTTTCAAAAATTCTAGTTGAGCCTCTGTAGAGAGCTCTGGGCTATATACAGGTAAAACGTTATTATAATAGAAGCATTTTTCACAAAAGGAGAACATTTTGAAAAAAGATTATTCTAAGTTCATTCTTTGACAAAACATTGTATTTAAATAAATTTTTTTTGTCAAAATGTCCTTAAAACAATTTTATGCATATATTCTAATCTAAGTGACACTAAATGTCATGAAAATTATCCATTTATGTGCTTTTTTAAAATCACAGTTCCGAACGTAGTTGGATACCTTAACAAATAGTGAAATCGGATCCGTTTAATTTTGTATCCCTCTCACATTCGAGAAATCACTTTTGGCCTGATTTTTCGAAGCCATATTCCTTTGTATCTCAAGCTGCTGTCGAATTTGGATAGTGGGCATCAACAATCAGGTAGAGGTCCACCTTCCGTCGAATTTACAAACTGTGTAATTTTTTTCAATAATTCATGTCCATTGCAGTTTACCTGACATTTTCTTCTGTGTATTCAAATGAGCAGTTATCTCCAAACTCTAGTCTATTCGTTAATATTTGTTTGGGGCAATTTTTCAAATTACATTTGTATTCCGCACTCCATTTCGTATTGTTATCACATATTAAAAAGCAACTTCGATTAAATGTGTCCAACCAGTTTGCATTTTATTTTACAAGTTTCTTGTGGCATTTTCATGGAGCAGTTTTCTATTTCTCTAACATCTATCTGGTTATGGACAGGTGCATTTTAGAAAAGTATTCCACTTGAGATTTTCTGTGCATTAAATTACCGGTTTGTCAGATATAATACCATCTTGTTTTAATTAATGTTATATGATTCTTTTACAACTTATTTAAAAAACAGTCTTCTTCCAAAACTAATATTTGCAGAAGCATCAGATCCGGGCAAAGTTTTACCCATTTTGGTAGAGCACTCCATTTGGTGTAATTTTGGCAGGTAATAAAAATTTTCGTTTCGTTTCCCCTACGATTCTGCAAAATACCTCACAATATTCACCTAAGGGTTTTTGCAGTCAGTTCTAGTTTCTAGTTCCTCCAATAACATTGGCAAGTACAGTCACTTGAGCTATCTCCCTTTTCATTAGCTAAGCAAGTGAATTTATTTTCACCTGTAAATTCCCTCCTTCTCTGCATGAAATTTTGCAATTTTCTCTGATACGTTTGAAAAGAGAACTCTTCTCGAGATTTAAGAAAACCGGGAGATGAGGTTCCTTACAAACAGGTGCTTTACATACAGGTTGAATGCTCCACTTTGAATTGCTAAGAAATACTGTATAATTTCTACCAACTATAGATGCGTCAGCTTTACACTTTAAAAAAAATAAGTTACCTGGAATTATTTTAGTGCATTTACTATTCTTGAATTTCAAATTATTTTTTAACGTCGGGGGAGGGCACAAGCAGTTTAGTAGGCGAGTCCAGCCTCCGGAAGTTAAGCATGAAATATAGTTCCTGGGAAAAGGTCTTCCGTTTCGACAACTTAAGATGCTGTTTTTGGCAGCATTTTTAAAAGTGCAGTCTTTACTAAACTTTAAATTTTTGGGAAGTTTTGACTTAAAACACCTCGCCAGCACGCGTTTTGGGAGTGCTCCTCCATTTCGTATTCGCTTGACACTGAATAAAATTATTTCCAGATATGACTGATCTTTTATCAGAACATTTCATATTTCTCCCAACTTCTACTAGCTGCAATCTTCAATTGCTTTTAAATCCTCTGGTAGCATAAGATTCGAACAGGTGCATTGCTGGAAGGAGATGTCCAGTACAACATTCTAGTATGAATTTTGCAAGTAATGTAATTTGATCCAATCAGACTTCCTCCTTCCCGATACTGTAATCGGCATTTTTCTCAAAAAATACTCGGAGAAAAATGCCGATTACAGTGTTGGGAAGGAGGAAGTCTGATTGGTTCAAATTATATTTTATACAAATTTCAATTTTTATGAAATTTTAAAGTACTGCTTAACTTAGATTTGGAACAATTTAACGTTATGCATTGGGACTATGGACTCCAACGAGTATCTTCTTTACAGAAGATGAACCCTTTCCCAACTAACGTCGACAATTTTCTGCTTGTAACAATCTCACCTTCAGTTTTATGGTTGCACCTCTCTGTCGTTGACCAATCTTTCGTAAGCAATGGCAATGGGCAGGTGCATTATGGAAAGTGGCCCCATTCTTTTATATTATTGCAAAAGATTTTGTTTGATCCGATTTCCTCCTTCTTTGCACTGAACAAAGTATACTTTCCCAGGTAATAATGAAAGAACAGTTATATGCACTAACGTTTTAGGTAATTTTGTTAGAGTGCAAAAGATGCGGATTGTATTTTGGTAGTGTAGTCCTCTGAGTATTTGTTTGTTTGTTTTTTAAAAAAAATATGTTTGACAGTAAAAAACAAATGATCGAACTTGCTTTTCAACCTACGTTTCTCTCCAATAAGTTTTGTGGAACATTTTTCAATTAAAATCTGTTGATTTCTTAGTTTAGGAGAAGGACACGTACAATTCGGAAATTTTGTCCATAGTTGGCCTTTTATACATGTCACTCTATGTGAGCCTATGATTGTTCCACGTGCCTTATTTTTAAGTTGATAATGCTCCCCTGGATAATTGGATGAGGAATCTTCTTTGAAACTAAAAAATGTTTTGGTAAACATAATTGTAGAGATGCAAACTTTCTGCTTTTTGGCAAATGGCTCCATCGTGCGTTATTCTGACGTATTATAAAATTGTCAGTAACTAAAGACGTGTGCCCTTTGCATCTCAACTGATATTTTTGTCCAATTCTCGTTTTACTACAGTTCTCTATGGCAATTAAATCATCTGACAGATTTGAAAGAGGACAGGAACAAGTCGGTAATGGCGTCCACAGGAATCCAAATATGCAAACTATAAAATTAGGACCAAAGAATTTTACTCCTTTCTTACATTCAAGTAAACGTTTTTCCTCAGGAGTTACAGTTGTACAATCTCTTCAGTATAAAGCAAAATTTCCGGTAACTTTTTTTTTCATACAGTTGTTTCGTCGGCACTTGGGGAGTTAACTCCCTTCAGAATTGTTTTTACAAACTACAGCAGCGTTTCCTTCAATTTTCGAATCATTTTTAGAAATTAATAAGCAATGCTGTTCTGGAAACTTATTTTTGCAATTATTCTTTGTTTCTATAAAATCTGGCAAAGAAGGTATTGGACAAGCACAAATAGGAATAAAAGTCCAACGCATCTTACTCAAACAAACGATATAAATGGATTTAAAAGGTCTGCCTACTTTTTTGCAGGACACATGACATCAATCCCCCAATTCTTTGGATATACAGTACTCCTCAAAAATAAGTGCATTTGTAAGTATTGGCCTTGAGTCGAGTTTCCTTTTACATGCTGATGTATCACTCCATCTAGTGTAACTCTATTACAAGTAATAAAATTCCTATTAATCTTAAGCAAACTACTTTTTGACAGGATAAAAATACATTTTCGGCCTAGAATTACTTTCCTACAATCATGGCTGGCTATAACTCCTTTGTTCAAGAATGGGAATGGACATGCGCACTTGGTTGTTTTATTCCATGGTTTCCACTGATACACTGAATTGTGCTATGTTTCAGCATCTTACCTCCTTCCTTACATTCTAATTTTTGCTGCGGTCACCAGACTGTTTCGATGTGCAATCTTCTTTAAAGGCAAGAACCCTTGACAATTTAGATTTCAGACATCTATGTCTTTGACACGAAGACAGTGAACTCCATTTTAATTTGCAGTTGCACATAATGTTACCATCACTATCATCAAAAATCCTTTCTTGCATTCAACAGCACATTTTTCTTTGGGATGTCTATCAGTAAATTTTTTGCAGAAATCGATGTCTTTACTTAAAATCAGAAAAGGGTAGGTACAGAGAGGGGAAGAACTCCATTCGAATTTATTTTTGAAAAATATGAAGGGATTCAATCTCTGGTCTGTATTTGTATTTAACGTAACATTTTGTGCGAACTTCTTTTCTAGAACAATCTTCAGCAACTTCTAAATGTTTGCGAAATTTAGGAACCCAGCAATGACTTGCCACCAGAACATAGTTTAATTTTACTCCAAAGACCAGGTGGTGAGCATGTTGTAGCGTTAGGACCAGTCATGTGGGTGGAGTCATCTCTGCAAGTTAAGTTAGCGCCTCCTTCGGGATTACATGATCCGATTAATTTCAGATTTGCATAGAGGTGAGGTGGAAAACTGCAATTAGTTTTCAACAATTTATATGGAAAATTTTTATCTGGAAAGCACTGAGGGATACTCTTCCAAGTACCTTTTTCACATTTAATAAAATGCCAGCCAACGAGTGAAGTTCTTCGGGAAACGAATCTGACATTTGGTTTCGTCATTAAATGAATAATCATGAAAAAAGGTCATAAAAGGAAATATTTTTCTAGGACAGTTTGTGAAAGAGTCACATGAAGTTGAAAATGTAGACCATTTTCCGGATAAGTTGCAAGTAACTCTACTATCCCCTTTCAAAGTACCACTTTTACATTGTACATCGCAATTTGATCCAATATTTCTTCGACAGGTAATATCGTAGTGGAATGTTTTTGGTAGTTTTAGGTAATGAGGGACACAAAATAGATGTGCATTTCGATTCTCCGATTCACCGTTTCATTAAACAGAGGATGGCGTTGTTTCCCCCCAGCATGAATTCTTAAAAAAATTTGTTTGGGCGGGGAATTTTTGATGAGAACATTGCGAACGAAAATTGCATAAAGGTAAAGGTGACCATTCATTCGTCGATAAACACAGGAATTCTTGAGCTGTAATTATTCCATTGGGATACCATACCTGAAAATAATAGAAAAGGGTCCATTATTTTTCTCTAGATTACATAAAGTAACTTGCATGCATTTATTTATAGATAGTAGTTTATATCCAGTAAAATTTGATAGCCTTAGTTCAAGAATTTAAAAACGATTTTCTATGTTGCTTGTTTGCGTTATTTTCTCTGCCATTGATTCAAATACAAAGTATAAAATGTTTATACGTCTTATAAATAAATGTATAGAAAATAATTGCAATGAACGATATGCTTAAAAACATCTTGAATGGATAAATATAATTTCATTAAATATGAATAACAAGTTAGAAAATCTCCGAAAGAGTCCCTCAAGGCATGAAATTTGTATAAAAATATAAATAAAAATGGTGCTCACAATGAGAACGAGAAAGAAACGATAAAGGGGTACTTGAATAAAAAGTGCCAAACGGCAAACTACATAATGATATATCCAGTTACTGTGATTATCGCTTCAACCACCTCGTACAGCGATACATGCCGTAAAACCAACCGGTATCAAATGAATAGACATTTCCTGTTGTTCCACAGTAGACAAGGTTACAAATCCTAAGTAACACTTTTCGAGTCCCGCATATAGTGGCAAGACAAAATCTGGTATTTTTACCGGTCTCAAATACGTTTAATGGGAACCTAGGACAGGCCCCAATACAATCTGAATTTGACGTAGAAAATCCGCAGCAACTTGATCTGTTTGTGGACGTGCATTATTGTGCTGCCAAATTTCACCAAAAATACTAGCCGTTAATAAAAGCACACATATACTGCCTGGACCTTTAATATTCTTTGATTCTTGATCAAAGTGTACGACTTTCTACACCATTACACTTGAAGTGATGTAAACGTATCACTCGGCAGCCATAGCGTGGAACATTCCTATTCACGTTGCCTCCATACAAAGTTATTATCTTAGACATGTAACATTAACGTTAAATTAAACTTTGTATTAGAAAATGGTGAATGAAGTACAAAACACAGAATTCAACAATTATGTGGAAATCCAATCTTCCTCTGCTCAGTATATTTTGTAAAACGTGAAGTGCATTTCGTCTTATTCTCCAAGTAATATATTTCCGGAATTTTAATAAATGAGTAAGCTGAGGATGTGGCTTAAACTTTTGTTCTTAAAGTCGTTTCCAAAATTAATTATACTGTACGCATAACTTGTTGAAAAAAATCTCCTCTCATGTCCTGATCATATACCATGCAAGGGAATGGCTGTGCGGGAAAAAGTACAAGACATTCTTTGTGAACTCACGCAGATTCAATTTTTACAAATAATATAGATAGAAGAAATTATTTAGGTGCCTTTGCATGAGGTAGAACGAACGGTAAACCTCTGGAAGTGTGGCAAGTTTAGATCCAAGGAATCAACATTAGTGTTGTTTCACTAAAATGCCTTTCAAACTAGAGCTAAAATTTTAAGAAAGGTTCGTGGTGATGGAAACAAAGCCTATAAACTGTGGTTTAAGGTGACCAGTCAGAAAGGGAAATTAGCTTTAGCTCAATGGAGTGTTGTTATTGGCTTGCCTAATAGACTTATCAGGACTCCCACAAAATGAATCACGTACACGATCAACAGTGTCTTCTATCACGAAATCTTAAGGATACTTGCCAGTTTAAGATACCAAATTTCCCGTTTTCTTTTAAGTTCTTTCCCATTGGTGGATAGATTTTGATGACACGCGTGACTGATTAAATTCCGTTGGCCAAAATACGCACTGCACCTTTTGCTGTGGCGTCCACGTTTTTACTAATGAAGTCAGTGTAATAAGTTTATCGTCTGTGACTGCCAAATAATGCACGCACGCACGGCTGATCGAACTACACCCAAAAAATTTCGGAGAGTTTTCAATCCACGGATGAGCAGTTTATCACATTCTGATGGGTATTTTCGTAATAATAAGCCATAACTTTTGGATACTTTAAGCCCGGACTCTCTACTTTAAGATCTCTCTCTTCTGTTGAAGATGCTAAGAAAGTTGGTTGTCTTAAGTGCACATCAGTTAATTTTAAGTGATATATTTGATTCCATTACATTCCTAATGGAAAAAATTGTTTGACATACGTTGATCCAAATCTTCAACAACATCTGACAGCCGAATCATGTAAATTTTGAAAATTGCTTGTTGATACAGATTTCCAGAATTTAATATAATTCGCATCACTTCACTTCAATATAGTTATCACAGCTGAAATGAATTCCTTATATTTGCTGTCCCGTGTAGTATGGTACTGTAGATCAATAATTTCGATTTGGATTTAAGGTGGGTAGAAATTAATGCGTCTTGCAGAGAAATTAAAAAAGGGTTTGTGAAAAGATCAGCATTTTTTCATCATCTTGAAAGAATTCTGCAAAATGTACATTGAATTTTAACACTGGAACAGCGGATGGGGTCATTTGACCCCAAAGCAATTTTATTTCCGATTTTTCTCAAAAAGTTACCAATGGAATTGAAAAAAAAATTCTTGACTTTTCTTATTTTTATACCAATAAAAACCTGTGAAAATATGATACGTTAAATACGCATCATTTTTTATGTTTTTCATACTTATATCTAAAACCGCGGAATGGGTCATTTTGACCCCATTATAGTCATAAGTACTAAATTTGCAATTCTACGATTCCTGGAGTGGGAAAAGCTTTTTCAGTCCTCTAAGATACCGTATCTAGTTTTCTCGTACGATGTACTAGTAGAAAAAACACTTCTGGAAATAAAAAACAATGTGTAAATAAACGTAAAAAGTTATCAGATTCAAATCCAGATGAAATGAACTCTGGAACTTTTATTAGAAATGATGTAACGGGTTGGGAAAGAATGACCTCTGGAAGTTGTATGCGTGGAAAAATTGTTGAACATAATGTTTTCAAAGAAAAAAGTGGCCCAACCAGTTATGCAAAGCGAAATATTGAAAATGGCTACTTGTAGATGAGCCTGTGCTTCGTCAAATCAAAAATTGTACAGAGGAAGAAGCTCACCGGCAACTGGGAGAAAATGAATGGTCGACAACTGTAGACGAACTAGATGCTTTTATATCAATTTTATATGCTCGAGGTATATACGGTGCAAATAATCTAGAGCTTGATAGTCTGTGGTTGGTTGTTTGGGGTCCACCCTTTTTCCGCAATAGTACGGCGAGAGATAGATTCAGAGAACTTATGAAATTTCTGCGATTCGACAAAAAACTACATGATCTATATGCCTTCGAACAGATAAATTGTATTCCCATTATGAAGTTTGGAAGATACCTATTGAAAATTCGATAATTTGCTCTAAACCAGTACCATATATAACTATTGATGAACAACTGTTCCAGTCTAAATCTAGATATCGTTTCATGCAATATATGCCAAGTAAACCAGATAAATTTGGTATCAAGTTTTAGCTTGCTGCTGATGTTAATAGTAAATATGTGTTAAATGGTTTTCCATATTTGTGTAAACATGAGAAACGTCCTGTAAACCTATCTCTCTCCGAATACGTCATTTTGCGTTTCATAGAACCTTTCGGAAATAAAGCAAGAAATATCACTACAGATAATTTCTTCACTACACTAAATCTATCCCAAATGTTAAAAACGAAGAACACTAGTTTAACTGGGACGATAAAACGAAATCTGAAAGAAGTACCTGAATTTCTGAAAAGAAGTAAAGATGCCGTTGTACGATACATTGTTACTGGAGCATGATGATATGACTTTGACAGTTTATCAGGGGAAAACTAGCAAAAATGTCTTATTATTGAGCTCTCTTCATTCCTCAGTTGATATTGGCAATAATCACCCAAAAAATCTTACAGAAACAATATCATTTTATAAATCAACAAAATTTGGTGTCGACATTGCCGACCAAATGGCTCGAAAATATTCTGCGAAGGCTGGATCAAGGAAGTGGCCAGTTCATGTATTCTACAATATTCTTGATCTTGCAGGAAATAATTCATGGATTTTATACAAAGAAGTTATTGGTAAAAAACTAACGAGGAGAGAATATCTTCAACAACTCATTTAAGTGTTGCGTAGTGCGTATATTCACAAGAGTAAATAGAAGTCAGATACACAGACAAAAGCGGATGCTGCTGAAGAATCTGTGCAGATGCGAAAAAGGGTTCATTGCAAAGATTTCTAGTGTAGAAACAAAACTGTAGATACTTGTTTTGACTGTAAAATACTGATAAGTGGGAAGTGTACAAATATATAAAAAGAAGTTACCGAAAATGTGCATGAACTGTGTAGGAAATCTCGACTGGTAAGAAACTAAATATTTCTATTCAAGTTGTCTGAATATCTTATCTGTATACAATATTCCATATAGTAATATCTTATTTTTTATCGCTTATTATAATAATTTAATGTTAAAAATAAATAAATGTAATTGCCAAATAATTACAGCCTACTTTTGGCATAACAATACGGGTTTTTATTAATTGGGGTCAATTTGACCCAGCCCGTGGTTTTAGGTATACCGAAACTGTCGTGGTTCTAGTGTTAAAATCTATCGTAGCTTGGAGGATTAATAACTTTGGTTGATAGTTCTTGCATTAATGTAAAATAAATTAATCTTTCTTGCAAAAGCTTGTTCACGAAAGAAGATATATGACCAACTAGGATAGGAAAAATAAAATCGTTTCGCTGTAGTATTAAATTTAAATTATTTAAATATCTCATAATATCGGTGAGAAAAGCTAAATTCCATAGCCAATTTTTATTCTTGAATATCAAGCCCTCACTTGGCAGTTAGTTGTTTTCTTCTAGATATTTTAAAACAAACTCCCTCAAACTCCAAAATCTTGCGAATGCACTTTCTTTGGAAAACCAGTCCCCAAAACAATGAACTACACAATCATAATATAATTTTCTATTGTAATTCCATTAATAAAAAGATTTTAAATAAAGTTTGAGGGATTTTCTTATCTGAGACCTCATTTCAACAAAATTGTGAGAAAAAGATTCTTATTATTTTCTCTACAAATCTTTTGATTTTCAATAAGTCTTCACGTGCCACTGTTACTTCACCGTGCCACACTGTGAAGCGTGTGTCATGGGTTGGCCACCCCTGCTTTATCGCAAAGTAGCCCTTTTGCAAAACGCAGTTTTTCTTTTGGCGCCGAACATTCTATGTAGTTTCAACTAGGATTTTACCTATATACTAATATAAGTTATCGGTCCATGTTTGTAAAAGCCATAGCAACAAATATTGAGTCAGGCGCTAATTTGATATCGGTACGCTACGGATTTTTCCGCCAAATAGTTATAAAATTTTGCCAAGTTGGTGCTATAATTTTACACTACATTAAACAGTCCTCCAAAGAGCTATTTGGCTCAATTTCAAAATCACGCCAATAACGAGTAGCGTACCGTAATCAAAATAGTTCCTTGAATGATCTGTTTTTTAGGACAGGATGCAACGGAAAAATGGTACTTACGTATTATCGCAACCTATTGTCGACATTAAGAAAAGCGAAGCACCAGGTTACCAATTCAGCGCGTACGACCCGTAGGAAATCGGGGTTGCCAGCTTGGTGAGTTATAATAGAGTTGGCGATTGTTGCGATAATTTGTAAATACTGGAAAAATAACCGTAAAAAGATAAAGATCAAGGTTGTCGTTTTGTTTCATTATACAAACCATTTTATGAAAATTTCCAGCATTAGGTGGAAAAATAAGCAGTCTGATATCAAATTTGCATCACAAATGAATCTCATATCTCAAAGTTTTATAAGAAATCGAACACTGTTGTTTGTAAACGGTGTAGCAATCTCGGCTTTGAATGAATTAGAGGTATTGTATATTTAGTATTCAGATACTCTATTGTGAAGAAAATTCTATTATATATATATATATATAGCCATTGATTTGTTTTTAATTTTAGTTATTTGGGAGGGAAGGGATATCAAGCAACGGATGGAATACTTATTTTTATATTTTTACTATATAATAAATATCTGATTAAACTCTTACCTTGCAGTTCATAATTGTTTAAGACAGATAAATGAATAAAATAATGTATTATTGTGAAATTAATTTGATTATTAAATATTGATGCCATTTTGTATAAATGCTATGATAATTAACGATCTAAATTATTTTGTTTATTAGCTTATATGATTTCTTTATGAAATGCTCGTTTCCTTCGGGCTGAGATCCTCTTAAGCCGCATTCACACCAAAGCGTACAAACGTCGAGTGTCAAGCATCTAGCCAATCAGAGACTTCATCTCGGACAGTTATCTTACTGATCTTAATTCAGAGCCACAATTAAATGACGAGATCGATAAGTGAACAGGCATTCCACTCTTTGTAAAAACACAGCTCAATTTGTTATAATGCAGTTTGAATTATGGCACATAAAAATGCGTCAAATCCTGCCACATATCGGTCAACTTTTGAAATGATAAATTCTGTACCCTAACAGTAACCAAATAGCAGAAGTTCTTCAAAATAAAAAACCCAATAGTTATGTATTAATCCCACGCCAGCGATTTATCGCCAAATGTTAACTTCGTGCAAGACATTAAAGGCCAAGGAATCATGGCAGCCTATTTTATACTATCCTAAGTGCAACTGAAACATTTTCTGGCACTTTTGAAAAAATTTGTCAATGACATGCAGTCAATACGCGTATAAAAAATTCTTTGTGGTTTCCTTACTATTTTTCACTATTCGGTACGTACGTATTATCACAACAATCGCTAAAATATACTAATTACTCGCCAAGTTGGCAACTCCGATTTCCTATGCGCCGTACGTGAGTAATTAGCATTCAAGTACTTCGTTTCATTTAATGTCGCCAACAGGTTGCGATGCTTTGACTATGGTAATATCACAGTAGGTAATGAATTTATATGGTCTCATTGGAAAAAAAATGTCACACGACATTAGGAACTGATCGTAATATGTACTAATAAAAATTTTAATTTAGAAACGGATGTGACGACGCTGGACATCATTGGGAACTGGAGCGCAGAGCGCTCCTCCGTCCCATACTGGTGTATTGAGGCGCGAAAGTTGAGGAGCCTTGATTGAGTTCGCCTTCCCTGATTGGTGGACGAGGAAGGAGGCAGTGGGAGGGGCTAGGCAGGAGAGTTTCAGCGGTTACCTTGTGAGTTCATACTCTAACGGCTGTACCTGTTGTAGAAACGGATGTCAGCAATTTTGGCTTTAAAAAGGCAAACCTGTTACTTGTCGCGAATTATAGAACATTATAAGGATGTTTTTAATTGCTTTTCCAAGTGAGGAGTTTCAGGGTGGTTGCCAATTTCGAAAGAAAGAAATAAATAAATATAATATAAAAAAAAATTTTAAGTCAATTCCTACTTACATCATCAAAGAAAAATTTTATTTTAGCTACTTTTTATTAAATAGCTACAATTAATATAAATACAGTGGGCCACAAAAGTGTTCGTACACTTGCAATTTCCAATAAAATTTAATGTTTTCCACTGATAAAAATTAATATATTGGAATCATAATTTTTTAATGATATCTACAACTTGTTCTCCATGCATTGACATACAATAATTTTTTAAAACAGTATTAACTGTTTTTTTTATAAATTAAAAATCAAAAAGCTACTAAAAAATTAAGCCACAAAAGTCTTCGTACACTTAACAAAAATCTCAACATAGCTTTAAATATTGTATCCCTTTCAAAATTTAGTGCATAGTAAGATATCTTTTAGTGTCCACAACAACCTTTAAACGTCTTAGTATAGATTTAATCACAGTTTTTTGTAATTTCTGCATCGATTTTCGACGATTCTTCTATATGATTGTTGTATTTACTTCACATTATGAGTTTATATGTCGTTTTCTTTTTTTTTTAAATCAAAATCTCTCCAAATGTTTTACTGGGCTAAATAAAATGATTGAGGAGGTGTTTCAGGATTTGAACACAGTTAGAGATTACCAGGGGCGTAAATTGAGAGCAGTGCGCTTGGCGTTATTATCCTGTTAAAAAATGAAGTCCGTCTCCTATATACAAATTTTGGGCGGATAATTTAAAATTTCTCTTTAAAATATTTAAATAGAGCTCATGATTCAGAATACCATCAAAAAATACCCAATTACCTAATTCTGAAGCCAATTTACACACCCACGCAAGAACATCTCCACCTCCATTCTGAAGTATGGGACTGGAAGAGTTCTTGCTCCACATAAATGCATGGGATTAAACTTCCCATTTTTTTTTTATTTACAAGCTAATATATGCTCATCGGAATCAAAAATGTTGAATTTTCTGTCGTCCCAATCAATTTGCTGTCAATTTTGTACTTTCTAAAACTTAATCACAAGAATCTAGTTGGATCAATGAACCATGGAGGTGGAAGTGTTCTAGCTTGGGGGTGTGTAAACCGGCTTTAGAATTGGTTAATTTGGGATTTTTTTGATGGTATTCTGAATCATGAACTCTATTTAAATATTTTAGAGAAATTTTAAATTATCCGTCCAAAATTTGGATACAGGAGACTTCATTTTTTAACATAATGAAGTCAAGCGCACTGTTCTCAATGTACGACGCTGCTATCTCTATAAGTGTCCCCAAATTATAAAAAACCTCCCCAATAACTTTATTTAGCCCAGTAAAACATTTGGAGAGAGAGATTTTGGTTTTAAAAAAAAGAAAACATGACATAAACACATAATGTGAAGTACAAATAATAATCAAAAAAGAATCCTCGAAAATCGTTGCAGAAATTACAAAAAACTGATTAAATCTACACCAAGACGTTTAAAAGTTGTTGTGGACACTAAAAAAGGTTTCCTACTAAGTACTAAATTTTAAAGGAATACAATATTTAAAACTATTTTGAAATTTTTGTTAAGTGTACAAAGACTTTTGTGGCTTAATTTTTTAGTAGCTTTTTAATTAATTTCTAAAAAAAATAGTTATACTATTTTTCAAAAATGATTGTTTCAATCCATAAAGAACAAGTTGTAGATATCATTAAAAAATTATTCCAATATATTAATTTTTATTAGTCGAAATCATTAGATTTTATTGGAAATTGCAAGTGTACGAACACTTGTGGCCCACTGTATGTATATACACAGTGGACATAATCACAACACTAAGTGGTAATTTCTATTAATTATCATTAAAGTATCGTATTTTCATCCAAAACAATCGTGTATATAAATTTCTGTTCAACTGAATGCTTTGAAACGAGAGAAAAAACCTTTTCAAGTTTCAACACAAGTCGCCAAAAATGATGCCAAAGTGGTTGTTTGTATTTGTAATATTTAAAAATAATTAGTTTTAATCAAATAATTTTTTATTATTATATTATCCAAAATAATCCTGTATATAAAATTTCAGCTCAATTCTGCGCTTTAAAATGTATTAACGATTGAAAATTCCACCAAGATAAATAAATAGAGATTGTGAGCTAATAGTAGGAATTGAATAAACTAAATTAAAAATGCGATTAAAAAGCAGCTGAATGTTTCACAAATATTTTTACGCATTTAAAGGTTACCTTTAAATTAATTTACGGCACCAAGAAACACCAAGCCGTCATTTTATTCCCCCAATCAAAACATTTATTCACAGAACAGCAACCAAGAACATTTTACCTTGAGTAGTTCATGTACTAGTTCGCCAAACGATTATGGTTTTACATTTAATCTTGCCGAGTAGTACATGAACTACATCGCCAAACGATAATGGTTTTAATTACATTTAATCTTGACGTAACAATTATGTTACACAAACTCCAAACAAATAACACGTTGCCATCACGCAAAAGCTAAATACAGTCGATGGTAAAAGGCACGAGAATAAACTCTAATTACTATACAGAAATGTATAAAATAGACACGTGAGAAAAAAATCTAAATTTTGACACAAGTTGCCGCAATGTTCGCTAAGTCACCAAAAATAATGCCAAGGTGTCTGTATACTGGTAATTCTTTGAATAATTAGATTTAATCAATTAATTTTTATTGATTATAATTAAATTACTGTATTGTCATCCAAAATAATCATGTACATAAACTTCATGTTACTTGAGCTCTTTTTATTTATCTTGGTGGAATTTTCAATCGTTAATAAAATATAATTTAGAGATCGTGAGCTCTAATAGTAGGAATTGAATAAATTCAAATATATTTTGCCATACCTCAAGCTCTGTGCTTAAACATACCTATTATACTATTGAAAAATACTGCGTTACTAACAAAAATGAAGAATTTTCTTTGCTTTTCTTTCATTTTTTTCAACTAATAATTAAATAAAGCAAATGTTTTTGTATCATTTTGTTCGCAATTTCATGTAGATTTTAGATCAGTTTAAGAATATTAAATATGTTTACAAACTCTGAAGTTATTCATCAAAAACCGCGACTAAGGAAACACAAGTAGTCTGTAGGATTACGATGAATTACAATTAACCAATTAAATAAAATCTTGTGTTGGCGAATCAACTTTCCTGGATTTTTCACGAAAATTTAATGCAATGTTTTGTTTCTCAGTAAATCGTTTGGGTCATTAGCTCCAAATACACAGTTTAAATTCTAAATATTAAAAAAAATTATGTTAATTTCTACTTAGATCAACAAAGAAAAATTTTATTTAGCTACTTTTTATTTAATAGTTACAATTAATAAAAATATGTATATACATAGGACAGAATCACAACATTAAGTGGCAATTAGTTTTTTCAATTATCATTAAAGTATCGTATTGTCCTTTTAATTTCAGTCCAACTGAATGCTTTAACACGCGAGAAAAAACTTTTTCAAGTTTTGACACAAGTCGCCAAAAGGGTCGCTAAGTCGCCAACGTGGCTGTATTTGTAATTCTATAAATATAATTAGGTTTCATCAATCAATTTTTATTAACTATAATTAAATTATTGCATTGTTATCCAAAATGATCTTGTATATAAAATTTCAGCGCTTTAAAATGTATTTTATTAACGACTGAAAAAATTCCACCAAGATAAATAAATATACAAATATATAATTATATAGACAGTGCGAGCTAATAGTAGGAATTGAGAAACTGGACACTACTAACAGAAGTAGTTTGAGGTTAAACCCGACAAGATTGACAACAAATGTTGAGAATTTATTGATAATTTCTTTGTTGTTTGCTTTATTTAAAAGTTATTTTATGTATCGCGATTACCTTTTAATTTAATTAACATGTGCTTTTAAATTTTTAACTAATGAAGTATAGTGCTTAAAATTTAATTCTCTTAAAAAGTACTAGCTGTCACAAAGACATTCAAGTTGATAAATTTGCAAAAAATTCAATAGTAATTAAGCAAGGTCTATCAAAACTGAAAACGTGGCAAGGGGTCTAACGAGACAAAAAGTTTAGAAACCTCTGCACTAAATAAACATGCTCTGGTAATATACTATAGTACGTGTTCATGTAAAACATTTTGTTGACTTTCACCACATTTAGGGCCCCAAATGATTTCTTGCACCAGGGTCCATTTATGAAGATCGACTTCGGTTGAGAAGATGTGTAAGATTCATGCAATGACAAAAAATAATAGCACACTAAATATAAGAAAACTGTTTATTACTTAAAATAAATGATAATACTGCTACAGGAAGTTTAGTCGTTTCTTTATAAAAAGGTTTTTGCTAAAAGATTAAAAAGGCCAAGAGCGAATTCCCTTTAGTAATGACGCGTCGGTCGGAGCCAATCACAATAGAAATATTTCTATAAGAAATTCAGAACATATATACAGTCGGAGCTCGATTTTACGATCCTCTAAAGATCTTGGTACCCAGCTAAAGTTCGTAAAATGAAAATTAATCTAAATAACGAACTCTTTCCCTGGATCTAGAGACTTTTAAAAATAGAGGTCCGACTGTAGTTTTATCGTCATACAGTAAATCTAATAAGCCAAAAGAATTTTCTAGGAATTTAAATTGATTCAGAGAAACAGAACTGAAATCAAACATTTGGACAACTATGCGTTTCATTCGTCTTGTGTGAAATTATAATTTATGAATTTGAATTGTGCATACTTTGAATCTGTCGTTTTGTGGATTGTGCGTGTGTTTGTTAGAAGTCACTTTTAATTACTAATGCATTTTAGAATAAATTAACATGCAGGCTCTTTCGGAGTAAGCCGTAATTGCTCCGAATATATTTATAAGATTATCAACCACCTAATATCTCTCGTGCGTTTTAATTCTTCCTTAATCTCAACTAGTGCAATAGCGAAGTGATAATATTTAAATTTTCTCAACAAGTCATGGACTTGCCCACTTGTAGAAACCAACTCGTAATTCTCAAATTGTGTTACGGTGATTAAATATCACCTCGCGCGTCATTCTGAAATTTTACATTTAGCTCAAAATTTCGAAGACTCCTTCCTGTACCCACGATTGCGAAATTAAATTTTAGCCAAGTGTTCATTGCCATTTCTAGGACAATTTTAACCCACTCCATTTCCCCAAAGAAGTTTTTGTAAAATTCTGTTAATCACGCACGCGAAGAACTCATTTTAAGCAAAATATCAATTTTTTAAGGTCTTAATGAGGTTATGAGCCGTTTATGCTCGCCATTTTCCGAAAAGATGCGTAGCAAGGAAAAAAATAGTTTATTGGCCACGCACAAGAGATGCTCTTGAAAACGTCGTACGAGTAGGAGTGATCTTTGTGACAAAACAGATATCTTTAAGGTTATAAAATGATTCAAAGAGATTCTTTCGAGCTTATAAACGGTACAGCTATCAAAGGTAACGTTAATAAACTATGTTTACTGGCACGATGCTTTTGTTCGAGAGGCGTTTCGGGTGCCTGACTATGATTCGTCTATTTAGACATATTTTTTTTTTGAAATGTTGCACAAGAGGCTGATTTCTCCATTTTGGACGATTCAATCATTAAAGGAAGACTCTGGAGTTTAAACTGAGCATAAAATTTCCAATTTCCACAGGACTGTTGGAGTGTTCTAGGCTTCACCCCTCTGACAGTGATTACATGTCTGGGAATTTAATCCTCATTTTTTCAATCGAGTATACAGTATTCGGATCTCCTTGGCAATCAACAGATTCCTATAAAAAGAAATTTCTTGTAACAGAAGTATTTGCAATTCTAATCTGAACGAAATTAAAATCACTGTTATTTACTTACGGAATTTATAACAATGAATCGACGTAGGGAATCTTAAAAGTTAACATTATGAATGCAGTTTCTAAAATATACGATTTATAATGTAGTAAAGGAATATTCTCGTCTTTTCTTGCCTTTAGTAAACGGATACTCTTTCGCAAATCAGAAAGAAATACAAGTACCACGAATATATATTGTATTCAAATTCAACAAGCGTAGATCTTGTACACGGGTACTGAAAAGAGTAAGTTAAAATCGTAGGATCCATTCATATTTGTATATTAATATTGGTAATAGGCTAAATAACCCTGTATTCGACTATGTCTATATAAGTAGTGATTAAGATTACTAATTACACATTTAAGTACATTTTAACAGAATTACCACAAATCAGAGACAATTTGAGGTGCCAAAATCTAAGTTACCCTACATGTTCAATTAGCAAAAGATCCAATGACCTTAGTTGTTAAGGAAGATTGTGTGTGAGATATGCGAGACTCACTGGGCATGGAATTATCTTTGAGAATGTCTTCAAAATCAGACGCTTAAAATAATGCATTCGGTCACATCAGTATGTGCGATGGAAAACTACAGTTTGAAGACTCAAGAGATACCAATTCCACCGTTACACAAGTAATGGCTGAATATTTCTAAAAAATAAGGGCTAATTAGGATTGCTAGGCAAGACATCTCCATACATGGATTCAATAACAGTTTTAGAGAGCTAGAGCAGTATTTTCTTCAAAGCTATTCGGCAGGTAGTCGTGAGGGAATTTTAACCAGTGTAACTTTTTTTATAGAGTTCTTGTTACAAAATAGCATCTTTTAATTCACACAGAGGATCATCAAAATTATCATATGAAAGAAATGCATAGGTCATAGAACACGGCGAGTTAAATATGGTATAAAGTTAAAACTCTACTTTTAATAACCAAAATCGCACATTATGAAATACACACACGCACATATCTTACCTCTGAATCAACAGTGATTTGGACCACCGGCAAGGAAATTTCAGGCTTTGATCACCGTCCCAAGGTGGAAGAGGTCGTCCTGAACTTTAGCTGCTAAGAATAAAACAGCCAAGCATATCTCCTAGAGAAATAGAAAGAAATTATAAATTGAAAACGAAATCAATTTAATGTGCTTTCCAGAAGTGATAAACAAGACTAAGCAAATCAGAGTACTGTTGCTTGATTTCAAGGATAATTATCAGACGGAATGTTCATACAACATTTAGTATGTATAGAAAGATTGATTTTAAACTAAAATATGTGGCTAAAAGTCCAGGCCAGAGTTTCATATTCTTGTTCAAATTTGTGTTCAAACATGGTACTTGTAGTTCTTTAACTATATAGTGATAATATTAAATCTCACTATATACAAAACCCAGGAGTAAAGACATCATTTCATAGTCTATCAGCACGACCCATTTGATATTCAGACATCTTGATTTGGCCTAAAAAATATGCAGCCAAACACGACTTTTCAAACTGCCAAAGGAGTATTTACTTTCATTATTGAAGAGTTGAACAAATAGCGTTGATAATTTGCTAAGAATTTGAAGTGTTTTCTAGTTCCAAGAATTAGTGGGAAATGCACTGTAAGCTTCGCTAAATAAAAGCAACATCTAAATTTTGCTAGAAAATATGAAGCTGCTGCAGTTACTGTTAAAGCTTCATGTTTACCAAATAAAAACCGTTTCATCATTAGACTGGCTAATAGAATGACAAGTCTAGCTTTTTTGCGTGAGAGACTAATTTCCGTCCTACTCTTCATTCTCAGAAAGAAGCAGTGGAAAAAATTTGATCGTTGGACGAAAAATAAGAAAAAGCAATCCTCTCAAAGACAAAGGTCCTATTTTGTTCAAGTAAAAATAAATCGCCAAGAAATGCAGTTATTCGACTCACTCAACAGAATATCAAATACAAAACTGGGTGAGGCTTTGAAAACAATTTCTCCGACAACTGCTGAAGCTGATACAAATTTTTTGCTGCTGGTTTGTTCATAACAAAGCTAGGAACTAAGAGCCGAGGATAAAAGCATAGATTGATTTCAGAAAAAAATAAGCAAACTAAAAACATACACTGCCATGCCAAAACATTACGACACGTTCACATTTTCATTGAACTCGTCTGAATGGCGTTGAAGCCAAATTAAGAGGAAATAATGAATTATCTAATGCTGAAGAAGGTAAGCTATCAATCTTTTATTTACTTTTGGAATGGAGGGTAAGGTGACTGGTCTAAGCTAATTTGACAGAGGGTAGATTGTAATAGTCCGAAGACTCGGAACAATCTCCTAAACAGCATGACTGGTCGACTGTCCATGTTCTGCTGTTCTTAGTATTTGTGAATAGTTTATAAACAATGGTGGAACCAGAAATAGACACTTAGCTGCTGGACGTTCACACTTCATCGAGTCAAAAGGACGTCGGAAATCATTCTGCTTAGTAAAGCAAAATTGGCGCCAGACAGTGGGTCAATTGACAGCCCAATACGATGCAGGTCCAAGTACCAGTGTTTCGGAATGCACAGTTTAGCGGACACTGTTGGATATGGGACTGCACAGCAGACGTCCCACTTGTGGGCCTTTGTTGACCAAGTGCCATTGCCAACTACGCCTAAAATGGGCTCAGAAACATTGAGACTTGTACATAAATAAATGGAAGAGTTTCCTGGTAGTGGGAATGATGATTTCTCATTCATCCCGTGCGCTGTCTGCCACACAGTCGAACAGTTACTCTCCATATATACCGAGACTGGTGATGATATTATTCTTACAAGAATGTTCTCATGGGTGATTCTGGGACCCTTAGTTTTGATAGATGGTGCCGTGAAAGTTGTAGGCTGTCTGAGCCTAATTACGGATCAGTTACACCCTTATATGGAGTCTGCTTTTCCAACTGGAAATTGAATCTTCCTGCACAGCACAGTGTCCTTTCAAAAGGCTAGAAAAGAGCTAAAACGGTTGGAGAAGCAGAAAAATGAATTCCAATAAATATCCTGTCCACCTAACTTGGTGCATTTTAATCTGATTGGGCACATTTAGACTTTCATTAAAAGACAGCTCAGAGGTAATATATTTTCATGTCTGAATATCTCGACTTTATGTGATTACTGATTAAACAATGGGTACTATCTTTCTCCAATCATCTAAGAAATTGTGATATCCACGCCAAGGCAATATGCAGCGATTTTGCAGGCAGAAAGTGGTGTAACGTGTTATTGAGTAGATATTCATACTGTTTTAGCCCTTTCAGGTATTTTATTTGTACATTTTTAGCTCAATATATAAATGAATATAATTTGAAATGTATTCTTACTTTTGTTATTATTGATAACAATTAATCGATTAATTAAGCTTCCTCGAAATTTTGAAACATTTCCTTGTATTCTGGGAATTACTTACATCTCTAGAAATTCCCTGAATGGAAAAAGGTCGGAAAATAAGAAACTTCTCCACTAGATCCTAAAGGCTAAACCTAGTTGCCCACCTTGCTCATCGTACCAACATATTGCAGTTTTCAGTCATTCCCTGGTTTTAATCTGGGGATTAGATAGAGAATCAGGCGACTTCCTTTCCGGTAGATTTTGCAAGCGAAACTTTGGGTGATTTAAAAAGAGATTTTCAGTCTCGTTTCCATAATTAGATGCATTTGCAAACGACATTAACAGATGTATTAAAACAGTTTCAAAGTATTCCTTATCACCCAGCTTCTTGATTGGTTATGTAGTTAGGTTTTTTAAAAAAAATTCAAATTCATCATTGCTGATATTTCTTAAGAATTTTCTACAGTCTGAAATTTTTTCCGCTTAGGAAACTACATATTAGGATGGATCGAACATTTTTTCAGAATTTCAAAATCTGTCCATGAAGGAAAAAGATGTTCTCTGGTGTATACTTGATAAAAGGAAAGAGATGCTGTAATGAATCACATTGAACACTGAAGCCAGCAACTGCTGATAACTTATAGGGTTAAATGAATGAATATTCATTAAAGTTGCACTGTAAAGAAAATCTATGGCCATTAACGGACATCGACACACGAGCTGGCATCCCCTCTCTAAACATTCATACCAGTGGGAACACTTTGAGGATCGAAACTTTTAACGTGCATAAGCCCCTTTATACAGCGTATCTTTAATCACACCAAGACTATAAAGGAAGATGCCCCCACCTTGCTGGGATATGTAGAGCCGAGAAATGTGTCATTGAAATTGTCAAGTATAGATTTTAAAATAAAGGAAGGAGAAAATGGAAGGATAGGCAATGAAGGCTGTTCTGCAATAGTTCCGATTTAAACATCTTATCGTTGCCTTAAGAGAGCAAGGGAGGGGAATCAAACTTCTAAAATAAAATGAACATTTCTTTCTAAAAAAATTATATTATCTGAATCTTTACTCGACATAGCACATCCAAGAAATTTTGATGCAAGAATCTTACCGAACATTCCTTACATGTCTTGGAGGGATTTCTGTATCATTTTCACCCCATGTATAAGTGAAAGGCTATATATTTTAATAAAAATAAACTTTATTTAATATAGGTAATACTAACTTTTTATAAGGAAATCTTAAATGTTCCAAGAAAAAAAAAGCAACTATATTAAATGCACAAATAGAGTCTAAAATGAGAAAAAGCAATATATATGTCATCCACCAATACCACAACAAAATCAAGATAAAAGTTTATTTCAAGCCCAAGAACTCGAAGTTCATAATCCAGGTTGGGATTATTTGGTAGCAAAACGCGACTACTTCCAAATGTAATAAAAGTATTATAAAAACCTTTCTAAAACGAAATGCAACTTATAACGTTCATTCTATTAAAATTTATGCCAGTAATACACTACTGAAAATTTAGAAAAGAAACGTGAAAACACTTCATAAGTATGAAGGCTTGTTTAAACCAAGCCAAATTTGCAGGTACTGGAGTTTTATTTGTCCACTAATGTCACACCAGTGCAACTTTCTCAATATGTTTCCATGTTTTGGTCGTTATCTCGGATTTCTGTATAATTGTGAGTGTATCATGTCAGAGCTATCTGAATTCACAAATATGGGCAGATTGTTAAGTATACAATACAATGTCTGTTCAAAAGTAGACAATTTTTAGCCAGAAAAAATATCTTTGTTACTTTTCGGGTCCAAGATCTAGTAAAATTCAAAGCAGTCCCCTTGCATTTTCATTCAAAGCAGCATGCCTTCCACCGTAGAAAACACTTCTAAAAGGCTTCTTTTGGAATAGTGTTCAACTCCACCGTCGCATTTTGCATAATTTTATTACTCTGAAAACGGGATCCTTTCAATGACATTTTTATTTTCGGGAACAACCAGACGTTGCAAAAAGCCAGGTTCAGTGTTGTTAGAGCCCAGTAGGCCCTGTGCAACTGCAAGACGGAGTTCTTTCTGTTCCACCGACAAATGATTGGGGAAAAATTTCGTAGCCCTTCTGCGCATCATACAAAATTGCACGTGCAGAACCTGTACTCGTCTGAACCAAGTCTCTCGTACGGTCAGACGATCTTTCACTAACAGATTTCCCACCTTTTCAACAACAGTTGCATTTCGAACGTTTTGTGGCCTCCCAGAACGCTGGTCACTCTACCGATGTGCGATCACTTTTGAATCTGTTAAGCCACTCCTTAATTTGTTGACCCCGTAGTATCATCTCCAAACACTTACTGAATCTTACGAATTGTTTCACTTTGAAAATCACTAAATTTTTTACAAGATTTGGATACAGTGCCTCTGCTCAAATCGTTCAGTCATCTTTAGAAAAATAAAAATCCGACGAAGACGTATAACAATGTACCCCCTCTCGATTTCCCGAAAGAAACAATTGGTACATTAGAACGACAGGAAAAAAATTGCAAGCAGGTGCATAAAAACTGCCATCCCCACTGTGCACAGTGGCGCCACTTTAGAATCTACTGTGAGTTGAAAAATTCAAAGTCTGATACTTTTTAACAAACCTTGTACATATCGCTTGCAGGCAAAAATGAGAAATTGTGTGGGTCGGACATGGCTTGGAAAATTCTATGATGAGTTGGTTCTATTTCACCCATTATTGTAATTGTCAATAAGAACCTTCTGTGAAAGCTATTGCCAAAGATATTACTATGGTATGAAACGATCATACATACCATGAAAAACATTGTTTTTCCATGGGGATACATGTCGTGTGTCAAGACAACAAAGCTTCTGTCAACTTGGCTCGCATCACCTGGGATTGGTTTTCTGAAAACTAGAATTCTTTGTTGCATCCACCAAGGTCACCTCAATCATAAGAAATCTGCGAGTTGGCTATCCACCTCCATCTTTAACGAAACTCGCCAACAATTTTTAAAAGAACGGTTCAAGATTCCCTTGTAAAGGACGCAGGACCCATGTTTATCTGTTCCGAAAGGAGTGCAAGTAGTTTTGAATGTCTATCGTTTTCTTGTGCCATATGCATTGTTTATGTTTTTCTCCTGTGTTTATATGGTTTTGCCGTATATATTTATTTAAATTGTCTGTTGGACGTGAATTTGTTTGATATTTCGGGAAAAAAATTTTTTTTTTTTATAGTCGTGTTTAAATTTAGAGACTTAATTATAAGATATTTTTTACTAACAGTTGGAAGAAAATGCATTTTTGGCAGCATTTAACAATCAAACTGAGATAATACTGAAACACTCCACGTGTGTTGTTTTCCCCTCCTTGTGGGAAAGTTGGGTTTCACAGGTAAAGTTCGTATCCTAGCGTGAACTTAAAAAGTAAAATTCTAGCAAACTTGAAAGATGTGACAGGGTTACCATGTTGGTAACAATTTTGGCGAAAAATACGATATCGTCAAAGAATTGTCCCCCCCCCCTTACCCCGTAAATTTGTAACATATTTTATCGAAAAATTGTCACATGTAGAATAAAAGGAAATAACTCACCAATTGAGTTGCTCCCGGGACATCTCGGCTTTCTTGTTCATGATTTTTGTTCTATTGAATTGGAATCTTGACTCTTAACTGTTTCATTTTCAACTATTACAACCTCAAATTGGGATAATTCCTCACATACAACTTTATTAACATTGGACTAAACCCTTTGATCAGTGACAAGTGCAGAGTCTACACTTGGAATTTATATATTTTCATATGTTTATTAATACTATTTTCTCAGTTTCTTTTCTAAATATAGTCAAAGGACTTTTTCCTTAACATTGATATTGGAACTTTCCATATATTCGTCTGAATTCTGTTTCAGCTAGTTCAGCCCTTTCAACAAGCTCAATATCTACTGTTTCTTAAACTCTAATTGTTTCATTTTTACTTGGATACAGAACAGATTCAGAGTCAGAAATTCTTGTGGAAATAAGTTTTGATATAGGCTTTTAATATGGCCGCAGCTTGGGTAGTAAACTGCACACAAACAGTGGGATCCGAGTTTTCCTGTAATTAAAGAAATAATTTTCTGTGATAAAGAGTGCTTAAAAATTAATAGTACAATTTAACTTAATTAAACTTAACTAAAAACTAAAAATTTGAATTTTGATCAAATTAAAATCTAATGTAGTACTTACTATATCCATATTTGGACGCGTTACAGTTTCATCCCAATTTTTGTCATTTAACACATTTTTCATAGACTTGGGATCGAATATTTGGTACAGTTTTACCACCTTTTCTCTGTTGTGCAGGAGGCAATCGACGTGGACATGCCATGAAGTGGATAATACCCTGCAAGAATTCCTTAGTCTTACACAAATATACAAGCAAATGTATACGAAGTAAAACTGCAAGGCATGAATTTAAATTTTAAGACTTCACTTTCAGAAATTTAAAATAAGAAATTGTAAAAGTTCCTGATAAGATTGTCAATGTTAAAAAAAACCCGTAATTAATACTGAAAAATATTTTAATGTGAATCATTAACATTATAAAACTAAAAATTTCAGAAATATGTAATTACAGATTTTAAACTAAACGAGTCAAAATATAGAAAATGCCACACATTTACATTGGTGGGATATATTGGGAAAATTTATATATAATGAAAACTATAAGTTAAATTATTAAAATTACAAAAACGGATCTAAAAAATAAGTACCTTCGTTCCAACTATAAGGGAAAGTTGGAAAATAATTTTTAAAAGAGTCTCATTTTTTAATTGAAGAAATTGCTACATAAATAAAATCCCTACTAATGAAGCAAGATGTTTCAAATCACTTTGTAATTATATTAGTTCACATAAAATAAAAATGACACTAGTTACAATTCAAAGGTTAGACCAGTGCTTCTCAAACTTTCTCTGTTGGCGACCCAATTTTCAATCATAATTTTTATCGCGACCCCTTATACAATAATAATGCGCTTTGGCACTAAAGACAATATGATCTTAATTATAAACGATACAAATTAACAAGTATTAAATTTGTTGATTTGAGTAATATTTATTTTAAGCAAATTACTTTTAAGTAATAGAGAATTGTTATTTCTCTTTTCTAAATTTTAAATCGAGAACAAATTGCAAAATTATAATTAAAAATTTCCTCCATCATCCATTTCTAAAAGGATAAATGTCCATAGAAAAAGAGTCTAGGATTTGTTGCTCTATAATATTTGGCATTACTATTTAAAGCGAGAAGATTTCAGACCGTTTTAACCCGGGAGAGCAGGCATGCACTCTATACTATCGTTAATAGTCGCGAGAGGTGACTGAGTCACCCCACTGTTTTATTGGGTTTTTACAATTTTTATTCTACACGATAAAAAAAAATCACAATTCCATTTAATAATATAACTAAGAAAAACTATACTTACCTTCAAGGACTTTATTTTTTCCTTGATAATTTGAGAAAAAAATCCATTAAAAGTGAACTAAATTGTTTCAAAGGTACGTAACCTTAATAAAGGACACAAATCAGACACTTTTCGCTAACATTACAATAATGATATTTGCAAGAAAACCATGTTTTGTTCCAATTATTGTAGTTTAGCTGTCCTTTGACTTTAAGCCCCACGAAACCACTCCCGTGTGTTAAGTATATTCAATATAAAAAATATGGAGCTTAGTTCCAAGAAACGAACAGGGAAAAACGCGCATTCCATCATGCTTTATATGTTTCAGAATACCCATAAAAATAAATCTTATCCAAATAAACCTTCAAGGACAGAACTAATCATTCCAATAAGTTCCCAAGTCAAACAATGCAGATGACTGACGCAAGTCTGCTTGCTGGGTGAAAAGTGAACAAGTCTTACTTTTCTTTCTACAGATATTGTATAGCATTTCAATAACAGTGATGAATTTTTTTTTATCTTCCTAGGATTTTTCTCTGGGTCCGAGTTTTTTTCTGAAAGTAGTATTTTAGGTATTAAAAAAGAATTAAAAATATATATCTAATCGTGCCGTTACAGTAAATCAAACAAATTGATTTTTTTTAATTAGTTATAGGATCAGATCGTAGATAAACGTATGAAAATTGAAACTTTATTTTTGATGAAGTAATATCCAGCTGATATGTATAAATTTTATCACTGTAAATGCGTTTATATGTTATAAAATGTTTTGTTTAATTCATTCAAGTAAATTTTTTAAATCTTATATTTCCGATACGCTCGCGCACCCCTAGAATGGTTATCACGCTCCCATAAGGGGAGCGCCCTACAGTTTGAGAAACACCGACTTGGGCTATTGGCAACGTATCTCGAAATTTTGAACCACGCGCAATTGAGGACGACAATACCGGAGTTAGCAGCTCCCTAGTTTCCAACTACGGCAAAGAGGGGACTTGGGTAATCGACAGATTTAACATATGTGGATCTTCTGTCTGCTTCAATCATACACGCTGGCCTCGAGTATGTAACCCTAACCACTAGGTCACAGCAACTACCATACCAACCTCTCATCTGATTCCATGTGGTATGGACAACCGTCGAGAATACGACACGAATACATCTTGCTCACATCGTCGATAACCTGAACAGTGAAAGCTTCATCTCTGATCTTACGACCGGCCAGTGTGCTCCCCTTCGAGGCCTCAGAGAAGACATCGTCAATGAAACCGCATGATGCCGTCATTTCCCGACCTCCTTCGACACAAAGGGTGTCCAATTGTGCTTTGGGCAACATTTTCTCCAAATCTCTCGTATTGAAGGTTAATGCTCCTGGGATACTCAAAGACTAAGTCGCCACCTCTTTCCAAACACTTTGTTCGATGACTTTAAACGGAATGGAATATCCCCTTACCCGTAATCCAAGTCGAGTTCGACTATTCCTACCCGGGGTAGAAACATTTCATCTGCCAGTGAGTGGATATTACCGTCGCACTATTCAACTACTCAAGGGTTTATGGCGCCGGACTCCGTAATTTTTAACAATGGTCATGTGTGCGTGCTGGCACCCCTGTAACTTCTACACCACATCAACGAGAGGACGTTTGAACCTCAACATATTTAACGCACATCGGCCCCTTTGCACGGTCTTCCAACGGTGCTAGACTCGAACGTATGGCACGGCAACCAAGAGTCTGTTACCTTGATCACTAAATTATCACGGCCTTGTTTCAGCCGACAAAAGGTAGCTGTATTAAGCTATATCGAACTCTTACCATAAATTGTAGACAATTCAATCTTTCTTTCTTCCTACTATACTATAAAATACAGTACAACTATATTTCTGGTGTGCAGCATATGTGTACATCTATAAATATATGCTACCACCTATATATTTATACTTGGCAACTTTCATTTTGCGATACCCAATATTTTTTTTACAAAGCTCCGATTATTTAATGTAATTTTATTCAATTTAATAATTTTGCAACTTATTAAAAATGACAGTTTGCCATCTTTAGAAATAAACGGAAATACTGCTGACACATTAACCCGATTAAAATTTAAACATCTTGCTCTAAATATACCTTTCAAAAGTTGATTTTGAGAATCCAATTACAAATTTTTAGCCAAGTAATAAGTGTATCAAAACTTTAATGACGATATGTTTCGATGATTTATATATGAATCATTACAACGCTAGTAAGTTTTAACAATAGAGGGTAAATACTCGGAAGTAATTTCAAGGTGCCATTTTCTGTGCACGAGAATATGGATCGGTATACACATGCAACTTGAATTCATAAATACAGTCTGACCTCTATTGAACGAAATCGCTAAATCCCGAAAAAGCTAGTTACGTGAAAATTCGTTGAATAGATTTCATCTTTTAATATTCTTTTCTTTGTTCCAGAAAAAGTTAGAGAAATTGTTAGAATGGACTGTATCGCCCGATAGAATCAATATTTGACTTATTATCAGGTTTTTACATCAATTTAGTATTTAAATATTTAAAAATATTCTTAATGACACTACAAACTCTGCTATATATTTTCCTATCTAATGAAAAATTTAAAAAATACCGATCTGCTTAGTACCCTCCAAAACAAACTTTAAAATTCTTCTATTTTTCATCAAATGCATAAAATCTGTTATGCAATGTTAAATAATTTTAACTCTGAAGAACAGGTGATCCAGAGTTAAAGAATAAGTGGGAAAGATCTAAATGAGCAGAAACTTGCATCCTTAGTTGCTGACAACTCTACTTTAGTGTCTCGAAAGATTTTATACTGTAGTTTTTATAAAATGGATTTTTGTAAGCCATAACATTGAACTATTAAAGATGTCATGGAAAAATATAGAAACCCCGAGCCAAATCTAAAAGCAAGGGGCTGAAATTCTAATTGATAATTTATCTATCGAACTTAGAAATGCGTGCATATCTTACCTCAGATCCAACATCTAGTCGTCGAGCGCGTCTATGAAATAGAATGAACCGTTTTTATGATATGTTCCAGTTTAAAAGTTTTTTCATTTATTTTTGCTGATAAAAATAAAGCTGCAGTGCAGGGATCCTCGAGACGAGTAATTATGAACTGAAATTAAATGGAAAAGCCTCCCAAGAATTATTCACAAGATCATAGGGCCGCTGTTTTTCTAGGAAAATTATCAGACAAACTGTTCAGGAGCATTCATTAGTCAGATATTGAATTCAAACTAAAGTTTATGGGCTTAAAGCTAATGTTACGCATTTTCGTTTAAAATAGAGTTTTTTCCAAAAGAGGCATGTTTAATCGTATTAATATAGCGATAACCTTAAATCTTGCAGTTTGTAAAATACAGAAGTAAAGACAGTAGCCATCTGCCACTGAAGAACTGGGAAATGTGAATTATAAATTAGAAGGATTTACTAGAGCAGTCATCAACAAATTAGGGATTCGAAAGTAGAATAATGCAAACACATTCCCACAAATTAAGAATGAAGAGATCAAAAATTTGATTTACACTATAAATGACAGCTAAAGTTGACAATTACATAATACAAATGTGTACAAGTTAAAGGGGAAAGGGAATTACGAGGAAATAAAGCCTGTGGAGACTTCAATTCCAATCCCGTGATACTTTTTACTTCCGAAATACTGCTATCAGATAGTGGAATATACCAAATATTTAAAGAAAAGTACATATTCATGAAGTATTGCTCGAGCAATCAAGTTTCTCTTGTCCTAAATTTTACATTACACGCAACTTTGACGGCGAAATAGCAGCCGTTTTTTTTAACCATAAACAAGATAGAGTCAGGGACGTCTTAAAACTAGAGGCCCTGGTCCCTTACGCAAAAATAAACCTCGCCTACGACTCTTCAAAGTAGAGTATACGTAGTACACACACACACATTGTCAAATACTCTACAAACAATTTGTATAACCGTAAAAAACGTGCATGACTTGCAAAATACAAACAAGTTTGAAAAACTGCCGCCTTTTGACCATTGAAATTATTTGGTTCATGATCTTATTAAGGTTGAGTTTCTGGGCCCAGTTGGCACATGCCTTAAGACATCCCTGGATAGAGTAGTGTGAAAATGAGTGCATTTTGTTTATTCCAAGGCGGCAATTAAAAAATTACTTCTAATCACTGAATGCGAAGTTTTCCAATCTCTAGACAGAATATAGGTAACTTTAATATAAAAACTTCATTGCAGTGGATCCCAAATCATAGGGGATATGGAAATGAGCAAGTGGATCCCAAGTTATGCAGACATATCCTCTTTTGGACATTTAAAACGTTTTATATCCAGCACCCTTTGATGCATACGTTCCAGCCTGGACTAAGGTTCAGCGGAAAAATGAAGCTCCTTAAGACGTCAACAAGAACTTTCGATTTCTTACGCAGAGTAGTCTGTAGCCCGTTTTATATTTGATACTGGTCATGATTTTGCAGGATTATCCTTTTAAATGGAAATAGACCGCAATTCCTGCCCACTTCGTGATTATGCCCTGTACTGTTCCAAGTTTTATTTCTTTAAATGTTATCAACTGCTCTGGATGACTATCACTATATTGTATTGGGCTGCTCGCCAACTTATGTCCGAAAGGTCCGAAACTGGCATATCATAATGTTGTATTGGGCAAGATTCGCAATTTCACCGCGCGGTTTTATCTTATCAAAAAGCAAAGCACCGAGATTTATGATGTAGATTAGAGAAACTTATCACTGATAACGGGGCCGGCTCTAGCAGTTTTGCCGCAACGGACAAAATGAAAGATGTCGCCTCTTCTCTAAAGCAAAAGAACTATAATTAAAAAGATAAATTGTTCACATATATAAACTTCTATAAGACTTTAATAATTTTTTCGAACAAGCAGACAGCACGTATCTTCATATATAAAAATTTTCTGTGCGTGCATATGTGATTCAACTCTTCCTAAACGGCTGGACCGATTTTGATTAAAT
>BMAV01024055.1:0-35541 GCA_019973955.1 Trichonephila inaurata madagascariensis | reverse complement strand
TTTCACTTACTGAAACTTCTGTTATTTAAAAGCTATCTAATTTGCATATTAACGTTACGTTTCACTTCTTGGGTTTTGGTTGGAAAAGAGTTGCCATTACTCTTGGCCCCAAAAGTACCCAAAAGACATGTTACAGAAAAGACGCGTGAGACCGTCACAATCTTAGTAAATACGCAATAGTAACTTATATCCCGAAAAAAAATGAATTGGGTATAATTGGAAATAATTTTCTATGGAATAATTATATCTTTAATGAAAATTTTATTTAATTAACACAAGACATAATGCAATTTTTTTTATCAAAAATAATTATTCTTGATCAATTTGGGGAAGAGCGAAGACAATAGACTTATGAGAACTGAAATATGACGCATATACTTGTGATTTCAAAGTATTTAAAAACCGTTAAAAACAGCATCAATAACATAACCACTTTAGTTGTCGAAACATTTTGATTTGTGTTCATTTCGAGCTTGAATCCATCAATCAAAAAAGCTATGAGCGGCTCAGATTTTGGCAAACTGAAATTAAAGTTAAAATCACCCCCGCAAAATCATGGGAAGCGAGTGATAGTGTTCTTTAAAGGAGCAGAACCACCTTCGGTGTATGGTAAAAGTACAAAATACAGGAAATCTTTAATTTTTAGTACCGTTTGATTTCAAGAAATTTATGCGACCACCGAAATCATTGTTTGTCCGTTTTCAAATAAGCTTTCTGTCGAACATATGTCCCCCAATATCGTTACTAACAATACCCAGTCCACTTGTTTGACGATAAGTAATGTTCATATGAGGAGTCACAACGTGTGAGTTTTTCTGTTTGCGATAGATCACAACACCAGCTGCTCTGCGGCCCGGTCGTTTAAACTCTAAGCAGCAATCGACGTTGGGTATCGAAACACGTTCGCCATTATCTTACCAGGTCTCTGAAAACATGAGTAACGAACATTTTTATGAAATAACGTCGTCGAAATCTGTTTGGTCCCTTTGACAATTGAGCTTAAGGATTGCAAGTTTATTCCGGGTGAAGTCTAAGACTTGCTGGTATATGCGAAGTGGATTTAGAGTATCATTGGGTGGATGACCAGAGTATCTAGTTCTTCCGAGCTATAACCTCTTATCTTTAGGATTTTGAGTGACTGTGACGAATTCACTCTTCCCCTTTGTTAATAAAAAAATACTTAAAAAGTAAAATATACTTATATGAGAGTAAAAAATTAAAATTTAAAACTACTAAAATGCTTTAAGTGCTAGAAAAAATGGTGCAAGCACTGAGAATGAAAACAAATTTTGATCAGTAGGTGGGTGAGGATAGGCCTGACCAATGGGAATGCAGCTTAGAACTCAGTCGTTGTAGAAATGAGAGAAACATTGAATGATTTGAAAAAAGAAAAACACAGCTTTCTTAAGAGCTAATAAAAAATAAAATATATTTTGAAAAAAATAGGAAAGAACGTGTAAATTTAAATTTGATCTGGATAAATAATTTTCCAGAGAAAATTAAAGTGATTTAAAGTAAATTTGAAGGTACCGAGTTCCTGGAAATCGAACCTGGGGCGAATTATTTCAAGTCAGGTACCATTAGACTACGAAGGCTCGGGGAGGGAGTTAAAGTAAGCTTTTAAGTTGAGTAAGAAAAGAGAAATGAATTTAATTAAGAATTTTAATTGAAGAGAGGATCCGAAAGAATATTATTGGGTGTGTTAAAATTTGGATCAGGGATATATTTTTTAATATCCAAGATCGAAGGTTTATTAGAGTTATCAATTTATTGAAAGAAGTTAGTTGTGCTAATTTTTTGATAAATTGCCTGATAGACATCATTTTGCTCGCGGATCTGAGGTCCTTATTCCTCATGAACCATCGAGCTTTTAATATTTGTCGGAGAATGATGCTTTGAGAAACTTCAATTTGATAAATTTTAGCTGCATGTGCCCAGATTGGCTCGGCATACTGGATAAAACTGGTCTTAGGTGTGTAGATAAGCATTTTATTTTCTCTGCTCTAATATAGAGATTCTGGCAATTAAGGGGTAGATTTTACAGACTGATTGTGAATTTAGAGTCAAGTGCTCGAGTGCTTGATGGCTACTAGAGCTGTACCTCGATGCGCTGTACACCACCACGCTCTCTCATTGGTCAAATCAAATAGCGCACGCTTACGTCACTTCCTGTTACACACATACGTCCCTTTTCACGAAATCACTCCAACAAATATCCAGCAAGAGAGAGGAAAGATGTTACACATCAATAAAGTAGAAGCAGGGCACCCAGCAACTCGAACCTGGGACTGGTTGTGAGCAAACACAAGAGGAATCCATTAGAACCGGCTCGGAGTCAAGTTGCAAATGGGGCAGCGCTAGCTCGGGAAAGGAAAATGAAACTAACTCCCCCCGGGGGAGAACAACTCTGACGTAAATGGTCACGTACATCCCAACGATACACATAGTAGTAGGTGATCCCAAAGTTTCATCCTTCTATCTCTGTAATATCGTTACATTATCAAAAGATCGAACCCCATAGGAATAACATGGGGATTCTCTAATTCTAGTGATATCGCCCCCTTCAAGTGCACTATCTACACACGAATTATAACAGATGAAACAGCTCCACAAGGAGAACTATGGTCCGAGTTTCATTAACGAATCTCAAAAATCATCAGAGCTATGAAGGATTTAAAAAACATAGAGTATTCGACTACAGATCGAGAGGTCCCCGGTTCAAATACAGGTGCCCCCTTCTTCAACAAAGTGAGAAGAAATAATTTTTTGCGAAATTCGAAGACGGCAATGATCTGTCCCGTTCTGTGTATATTTCTAGGTAAAGTATATTTTCGCATCCGTTCCTAAGGCACGCAAAGCAAAGGTTTGTTGACGCAGTTGTATAGCTCAGTGGTAAGGCATTCCACTGCAGATCGAGAGATCTCCGGTTCGAACCCGGGTGCTGCCTTCTTCAGGAAACTGAAGAGAAATATTTTCCTGAAAATTTTGACGCGGGAATGATCTGTCCCGTTCTGTATATATATAGACAACGCGTTTTCGCATCCGTGATGGTGTGCGTCACATCCGCGACGGTGTGCGCACGCATCGTAAAAATTTACATTCATTCTATTTCTCTAACGTCCCAAAAGAAGTATAACTTCAAAGAGAAAGAAAAAGATCGAGAGAGAGAGAGAGACTTCTCAAAATGTGTGTAGATAACGAAATATATGAGTGACATTATCCTTTATATGACAAAAATATAAATAAAATTATCAAAAATCGTCAAGCTCAAATTTCGCATTAAATGTGTTCTTATAACTGATTTGTGTGTGTAATTAGTTACTCAAAAATTATTCTATTTAACATTGAAAATTATTATCAAACTATTTTACGTAATGGTAAAACTCCTTTAATCTTATTTTACCAGTATGTCGCCAAATTTTGAAATTGTGAAAAGTGTACCGCAAAAAATAAAAATCACTGCTTAAAAGCATGAATTTGCTACAAATAAAATTCTAGGTATTAAGTAGACTGCTACCAAAAACATTTGAGAGGCTCAAAACGGTAAATTTGGTCCACTCTTAGAAGCTGATTCAACGAACGTTAAAAAAAGTAGAAAATAATGCGAAATTACTTAAGCTTCTACACCTAGGTGTGAAAAGAGTTGGTGAAATTTTTTAAAGCGTTGCTCAGTTTTTGAAAGCATGAGAAACTGCTAAAGTTAAAATTTATTCTTCACTGGGTGAGTGAGTGAATATTAACGTCGCACTGTTCAGCTACACGAGGGCTTTTGGCGACGGACCACGTAATTTTGAACCATGGTCAAGTGACGTGGACGACACCTGAGCTGGCAACCCCTCTCCTAACAACCACACCATTGGGAGGACGTTTCAGCTCTCGACAAATTTAACATGCATCACTGCCCTACACGGCGGGTCTTTAGTTGTTTTGGGCTCGATCTCATGACATGCCTGCCATGATCCGATACCTTGACCACTGGACTACCGCAGCCCTATTCTTCTCTGGAATGAAGTTACAAATCTATAAAATTTTATTTGTAGAACATAATAACGTTAAACTCAATAGGTTGTCTTTTTGTAGAAAAAATAACATATTTTGGTCAAAGATGATTCATTTTTAGCATTAAATATACATAGTAAATAATAGTATACTTAAAAAAAATAAAATGTATGCCTTTTAACTGTTAAAGTAGAAATCATATCATTCAATGCAAATCAAAAAGCGAGTGTATAATATCTTCATAGTAAGAAATGATTCATTACGGCATTATAGGTGGGAAAAAAGAGAGATCATCTGTTGGATTTTATGAGTATACTGATTCAGCAACAATCCCCCCACAGTGGAGACACTGGCTCCCGATGGTAAGAGAGGGGGAAAACAGGTGTTTTGAAAATGAGCTAAAATTCTAATTCTTGGCTAAGCTGCGCCAAACAACTTTTTAAATATTCAAAGCATAAAATTCGTTAAGAGTTTCACATTAAAAACATTTTATGATTAAAACAGTAAAATTTCAGAGTATAAAAAGTTTTAAAAGAGTAAAAGTTAATAACTTTTGGTGGGTATTTTTCCAACAAGTCACACACACACAGACGAGTACCTAATACGTAACCAAGCTTTTTAAATGTCAAACTTTGTAAAATTTTTCACGTTTCCCAATCATCATTTCGCCAATATTCTTCCGATAATCTTCTTATTATAGACTTATTTGATTCTACCTCTTATTCTATGTCGTATGTTCTTATTCCTCATCCGTTGTGTATTCCACCGGTGCTGACTTCCTAGGTTTATGAGGAGCCATCTTAATTTCTATTTTTGGTTTTATATTAGTAGATGTGTTTTTAGGAGGACGTTTTATTTACGGGGCTTTGTAGTTTGTTTTACATCCTGAGATGTAGATGGTTTGTTATGGGAGTAGTGATAGTAGCTTCAAGACCTGGACATGCTGGTAAGGGTGTAAACATTGATACTGTGGATGAGGATGATGCAGCCAAGGTAGGTAAACTATTAGATATAGTAGGAGCAGGAGCACTACTTATTAAAGAAACAGGTGGCTGAGGTTCAAAAGACGATGTAACCTTGAAAGAAGAGATGGATGGTAAAAGTTGGGCTTGAGTTGATGTAGAGGATTTAGTAACTGCACACAGGAACTGAGTAAGATATAGATGGCTTTGGAAAGGTTATTAATGGTTACAGTAATTTTAAAGTTGGACAGACTATTTTGGTAATGGTTTCATCTGTTTGGGTTGTTGTCATTGCAGTTGATGTTTTGGCAACCTGGGCATATGTTTGAGATTTTTGTGGGACTATTAATTTTCGGGTTTCAGGATATGAGATATTTTTATTGGGGTTTTGATTACTTGAATTTCTTTTTTCAGTTCTCTACTTGATACAGAGTTTTGAATCGGCGGAATGGGCTTGAGAGCAGTTAGCCCATTTCAGCTCTAGAATGCAATCTGTGGAAGCGTGTCCAACAAATGCACATCTAGATCACGTCATTTGTCCTCTGCAGACAGTTTGAGAGTGTCCGAACCTTTGGCACTTGAAACAGCGCAGAGGATTCGGAATGTATGGACGAATTTTACAATTCAAATAACCGGCTTTAATGGTTTGGGGTAGTGAGGGGCGTCTGAAAGTTAAAATTAAATGTTTTGTCGGTATAACAAACGTATCTTTTTTATTGTGAGTCTTCTGACCTGAATAACACCTTGATTGGAGAATCCCTCAAGGATTTCCGCTTCAGGAGTGGTCAACAGGTCAGGTTCAGAAATGACACCGCGACATGAGTTAAGAGTTTTATGTGGGCTTATTGTTACAGTTAAATTCAAAAACGTTTTTGCCAGAAAAAAAAGACTTGATTTGTAAAGCACAGAAAGTGTTTCAATCAGTAAATCACCGGATCTTAATCTTTTAACTGATTTAGGTTCACCACTTATTCCTAAGAGGGATTTTTGAATAGCAAAAGGTGATTTAGAAGACATTTCATTATTTGAAAGAGAAAACAATAAGAATCTCTGGTATTCGCAGAAATCTGATCAATGTTAAGTTTGGGTAATGCGAAGCCTTTACCCGGGCACAGCATATTCGGATCCATAAGCGCGATAACAACTTCGTCCTGACGTGCCTCCAACCACCACAGAGTCCAACAAGGGAGGCAGTGTGCCGATCTTCTGGCAAAAACCAGGCACGGCGCTTACCTGAAGTACACCCAGAATATAATGCTACAGTATCAGGGCGAGGATCCAATGGGTAAACCCGACACCCCTTATCTGAAGCACTAACCCTACAGCAGTGTCTCTTCGGGGACACCGAAGAGAGGTACACCAGCCGATTGAGAAGAGCGGGCCCACTCCTGCCACCCATCTACATTGAAGCGTGAGCCAAAGGGAACGCAGAGGTATCCCTAGGCCTTCGATCTCCTCCATACGGGAGAAGCGTGGGCAAAGGGAACGCAAAGGATCCCCAGAAAACCATTTTCCTCCTTACGGGACGCCACACATGGCAAACATGCGAGTCGGAAAACCAACGGAGTTAGTAATAATATGTAATAATACATGTACCAAAATAAATATTTTAAAGATTTAAGAAGAGATTAAACTAATTTAACGAAATACACAAAATGAATACAAAGATGTTATTAATAAGGAAAATAATTAGAGAAATCTAGTTAAAACAAATCAATTAGAAATTGTACACGTAAATTTCGATATAGTTGTCTGTGGTCTCGACGTGAAAAGAAGAAAAAGGAAATATGAATGGCAAGAAAGAGGGCCGAAAATAGAGAAAGATCACTAGGGTACCCCGGGGTCGTAACACCCGTGATTACCAAAGATAGGAAACCCCTTGGGAAAAGGAAAAGATCACTAGAGGTTACCTCGGGATTGTGTGTGACACCCGTACTCATCTAAAGAAGGTGAGTCAGTCCTCTGAGGGGTTTATTAGAGAGTGTAAATATTAGAAAAAATAATTTGTAACCAGTGGCGGACTAAGACCTGAACTTAATGTCGACAAGATACATTTCGCGAGGCCCTCCGGTGGCGCAAGAAGAGGGTTTATAAAATAAAATACTAACTTTTATTCATAAAGAAAAAAACCAACCTTATTACTCATATTTCTTTGGCACATTAAACAATAAGGAAAAGAGAAAAAATAAAAAAAAAAAATAAAGGAACAGAATTTTTCTACTTTGCTTTTCCTGCCAAATTGAATCCTGCTGAAGTTTTGCTGAAATCCTTAATGATTGGTTGGCAATTTATCTGAGATACTATATCTGCTTCAATAGATAAAACTGCCAAAGCTGAAAGTCTTTCCTAACCCATTGTTTTTCCTACATAATTTTTTATCAGCTTTGATTTTGAATAGCTCCTCTAAACAGAAGCGGTACTTACAAGTATTATTAACAAAATTCGGAAGACAATGTAAATATTTGGGAAAATTTCTTTCAAATCGTTCTCTGTGACATTTTGGAGCAGATGTTTCCCGTCTGTAATGATGTTGGGTAAATTTGGGATCATAGTATGAAATTTTTCATATAATTCGTAAGGTTGGAAGTCACTGCTCTTCCCTACTTGCAGGACTGTGACTTGACAGTTTTTCAGTATTTTCTCTTTTGGAATATTTTTAACTTGTTTATGTCATGAAGAAAAACAAAATTTTCCAAATGTTGATTTAAAGACATAAATCTCTTGAATCTACATTGCTTATCACAGAATCAATCATAGTATTAAAAAAGTCTGTTTCATACCGGCTTTTGACAGACTCTATTGGTTGATGACCGCCTTCATAATCAAACATTCTTTTCTTTGTGGCTACCCTTTTTTATTTTTAAAATCTTTTGGCAAATCATAACTGCTTGAATTACGAGCATCAGACAAGCATCTTCCGAATCCATTTTGTCGATACTCGTTGGTCCAGCAACAAAATGTACACAAATGTTCAAGAGTAATGCATAAATGAGCTTGTACAGATTACCATAAGCAAATTATGGCATTGACACGCGTTAACTCATACAATACATGTTATGATACGATAAATTCCAAACTGAACATTTCATTTAAAACGGAATCGCAATCACTGAGTGTGTTGGATTGTTCCGTTTGGTTTTTTAAATTTTCTACGCATTCAACAACATCATTAAATTGTAATAATGTGGCCTTTACCTCAATTCTGCTTTCCCACCTTGTGTCTCAAAAAGGCTTAATAGTAAGCTTTAATTTGTCTTTGATAATTTCCAGTGTTTGCCAGAACTTAAAAATAACAACAACAAAAATCTTCAGAATTTTAAAAAAAAAATGTTTTTGTTGCCACTGACAAATTAACAGCGACTATCAATAATAGATTGCAGCTATGACAACCGCAAGGTATGAAAAATACCCTGATATTTTTATTTAATATTGAGTTTTAACTCCACTATTTATGCCTACCATATTTGATCCATTGTCGTATCCTTACAAACGTTAGGTCTGAATATCTAAGCCATTTTTTTCTAATTCTCCTAGTACTGCATCGGTCAATTATTCTCCAGTCATTTCGGGGCTGCGGTAGCCCAGTGGTTAAGGTATCGGACCATGGCAGGCATGTCATGAGTTCGAGCCCAATACCACTGAAGACCCGCCGTGTAGGGCAGCGATGCACGTTAAATCTGTCGAGAGCTGAAACGTCCTCCCGTTGGTGTGGTGTGGTAGTTAGGAGAGGGGGGTGCCAGCTCAGGTGTCGTCCACGTCACTTGACCATGGTTCAAAATTACGTGGTCCGTCGCCAAAAGCCCTCGTGTAGCTGAACAGTGCGACGTTAATATTAACTCAAACTCAAACTCAACTCAAACTCTCCAGTCATTTCAGTGACAGTAAGAAATCCGATGAAGTTTTCTTCTATACCAGCTGATGTACTACAATATCTTAAAATGACCGACACTTGTTAAATTCTAGTACAGTCTGTAGTGCAGTCAAGTAGAAAAGAATAATATTTTGCCTCTTTTATCCTACCAATCACTTCACTGGTAACTGTGTTTGACACGATTGTGATCCATTCATTTTGAATATCGTGGATTTGATAATGGTGTGCAAGTTGTTTATTATCAGTAAAATTTATGTGTTCCCGTAACGTATGATCATATTTATATATCAAAATTTAAATAAGTCTATGAATTTTCGAGAATTCTTAGTGTCTTCGTCTGTTTTCATAGAGAGAGAGAGTCTCTGTGACCTCTAAACTTCAGATTATGATAAACTAAGAAATTTATGATATCAATTAATCTCTCAAACAAATTATATCAATGCTTTTGACATTCAAGAATTCGCTTACCGTTTTCTTGGTCTAATGTTTTTCCGTGTTTTATTCTCTTCTCTAATATTATCCATTGGAACATATACGCCATATGTTCATTAGTATTCTTCTGTCTGTGTAAAACACTCTCTTAAGTGTATCCATTCACAGCACCCTTCCTGTACCATTTCAGTTTGTGAATTGCAAAATTGTCTGCATGGAAAACAGAAAACTTTATTTTTAGAACTTCAATAAACCAACCAGCGACGACGCTGAGTTTCACCGTTATTTAGTTTTCGTGAGAAATGAAAATTTGAAAAGTGTCTCTGATCATCATCTTTAGGGTAATGTTCATCACTATTATTTAACTACTATGTGGAATCGCTTTGAACTTTTTCATGACCGGTGAGTACCTATCATGGAAAACGTACACAATCCCGGGTCAACACTGGAAAATACTTGTTGCACCACCTCAATGGGAGGAATTACCTTCTTAATTGAGACTTATGTGTCCCAACGTGAACCCAGAAATATCAGCTTCAGATTATAATTTGCAAGCTTTAGATTTTATTTCTGTTTCCGATTTTCATCGTTCTGTATTAATAGTCGGTGCATCTGGAGTAATTTCCAAATTCAACGGAGCCTTGGATACGGATAAATGATGTTGAGGAGTTGAAGGAACCGATTATATAACTTGATTCTGTACTGCCAGTCTGACCGAGAAATTTCATCATACCTAACTTTAAACCTGGTTGGATCAACTCTTTCTGCTTTTCTTTTGGCTACACCACGTTCCCATTTCTCCCATTATCTCCATCTTTCTCAATGCCTAAGTCTGACATGATTGATAAATTGTAAAAAATACCCAGTACCTCTATTATTTATTCTCACATCAAATACTTTTAAAATTTATAATATGATATAGAAACATGAAGCGAGACTGCGTCTGCATGCGATACTTTAATTGGCTTTCTAAATATGGGAAGTCCCGAGGTAGGCCCCGTCTCTGACCGGGGAGTCCCCGCAATAGCAACTTAACTCCAGCTAATGTTACCAGACTAAATCTGAGCGGAAACGACAAAGTTGAGAAATTTTATTAAAAGAAAATAGAAAACAATATTTTCACGAATTATTTATTCATATGCTTTCATGCACTGATAAATAGAATATCTTTTTAAAAAGAAGTCGATATATCAATTTTTCGATATCTTATGGCGAAAAATAGATAATGTTGAGAATTTTCTAATTTGTTAATTATAAAAAAAACCCTGTGAAGTGCACTTTTAGATTTTCCTTCCATTTCGTTTAATTTATTTCGGCTTTGAGGCACGAGGCCCTGTTTACCGCTAGGCCATGGGCAGTGGCCCACACTGCCCACCCCTTACGCCACCTCTGACAGCAGTCTGCGTCAGTAACCACTATAGATAGACGGCAACCTCCAGTATTAAACTTTTTTCGTTTAATTCTAGAAAGAAACTCTGAAATGGTTCTTGTTTTAATAAAACTTATACTGCCATCTTGTAAATGCAAATTTACCTCATTAAATTTAGTAAATAAATGTGTAAAATAGGTAAAATTTTGTTTTAAAATTAAAGGGATGATCTAATTTAATGAGAGCCGCTATCTAGACACCCAATTACACCTAATGGATCCCTCATATTATTTTTTCGCTGAAATGTACCCATTGCAGGTCATCTTAAACCCCTTGGGTTGATATAGACCACTTTGGGTATCGTTGCTCTAGATGCTGCCAAGACTTCATTGAACTCTGCAAACACAAGACAATATTCTGTTCTAATTGAGAAAAAACTTTCAACTTCCTCATAAAAGGAAAGGAACTAAGCTTCTTGGTCGATAGAATTAAACCTGCTCACCTACTTGTAGACTCAACAGTTCTTATTTCAACGTCAGCTATTACAAATTCTAAAACTTTGAATGATTTCATCCTTCCGACCGCCAAACTCCTATGAATAGACAACTACAGGCCACAAGGCACACAGGACAGCATCAACGAACAATGCTGCAGTTTCTATGGTCTGCCCATCTCGTACTTGTGCATTTTCCACAGCATTGTAAAGACTGTTTTTCTTTCAAAATTTATCTTAATTTTACTTCTAGAAGAGCTGGTGTGGCAACCACCCTTTTATTTTAATTTAGCTCTTGCAGATTGGCATTACTTTTTAACCATTTATTCGAAATGTGATTTGTTTTATTTAAGTCTTATTTGTTTTCAACTCTTCTGATTTTCTGGAATATATATCTTGTTAACATCTACTATGTTGCTAACATAAAAATTACCCTCATCGCAACAGCAGCAAGGCTTTTCATTCTTTCTAAAGTAAGTATAAACTAGAAATTTCAGACTGTATGTTTTTATTTGTGTTATTTCACTGTTCTCGCTACTTATTGATTTCTTTTGAATCGCTTTTGTTTTTATTATAAGTTTCTTTTGCTTTTTTCAAAGATATATATGACTATGAATGAGGTGACCAATTTTTTTACAATGTAAAGGAGGACGAAAATTTTAATTGTATGTATCTGAAACATTTTATTAATTCAAACAGAAATACACTAATTACGCTTACATCCCTTTTTAAGTTAGAGTATTTTTCGATTGACTAATTTTTTTTGTCAAAAAAAATATTTTCTAATGTACCCGAAATATCCGTTGTAGTTTGGGGGGGGCACTTGGTGCAGTCCTTTTTTTTTGGAGACTAAAAGTAGTCGCCAAGGTACCTACTTTTTTCGGAATTATTTATTATTTATTTCACAATGAATTCGATATCTCACCATGACATTTAGATAAAAATAGCCAAATCCAAAAGTGCTGCATTTCTCATTTGTCGTAAAATTATTATGAATTGAAAAAAACTCTTTCAACTGCTGCATAACCTCCAGGGTAGCGCAACATAAATTCAACAAGAATAATTAAATTTTCATATGTAATGTGTTCATGGTTAAATATATCCACCCATTTTTATCAATTTCAACATGCTGGAAAACGAGCTAAGTTACCAGAATTTAAATTTACAATCAGTCGACTCAACTGTAGTATTGGAGGGGAGGGGCACTTTGGATTTTGCAATTTTTCTTCGGATTTGGCGATTTTTATCTAAATGCCATGGTGAGATATCGAATTCATTCTAAAATAAATAATTCCGAAAAAAGTACTATGGTGACCACTTAGATGCCAAAAAAAAGGACTGTGCCAAATGGCCCCCCTATAAGTACTACACTTTAACCCAATCGGTCTTCTAATTTCTTAAAAAATCCTCTAGGATTATTCTCGTAAAAAACAGTTTAATTGTCGATTACTGGTGGGAATAATAATGGAATGTGAAATGATTAATATAAAGATTAAGAAAAAAGAAACTACAACACACAAAAAAGGAGATAGGTGAAAAGAAGATAAAAGTTAATAGAAAAAACATGAAAACTCTCAGGCAAAGAGCAAGTCTAATTCCAGCAGCCATATACTTCCGACTCCAAATGCCAAACTGTAGGATAAATTCGACCATGAATAAATTATAGTTTAAAACACTAAAAACAACAGGATTTCGTTGTAGATCGAACTTTGAAAAATAAATTATAGTTTTAAAAACTAAAAAACACTCTGTTATAGTAAATTGAACTGAAAAGTAAAAAAAATAATTAATATAAAAATAAAATGATCAGCAAGAAAATTATGTCATTGGGATACAAGCATGAGGTATTCTATATTAATTGTTATAATTTCTTACCAGTTCTATTCACAGAAATACTGAGTTAGTGTAAAAATGTAATACAAAGCACCCCACGTTTTTACCACAATGACATTAATTTCCTCATTAATCATTTTATTCTTATACTAAGAATTCTTTTTTTTTTTTTTTTTACTTTTTAGTTTGATTCCATATAAAAGTGTTGTTTTTTTTAGTTTTTTTAAAATATAACTTATTATAATGTTGGTTGCATATTGCAGCATTTTGTGACATATTTTGATTAAGGGAATATGTCAATAATGTAAAATGTAAGTACCCATTTTTTGGTATTTTTGCATTTTGGGGGGCCGTAACAATGCAACAAAAGATCACCAATTGATTGTATACAAATATGGTACTTATATATTAGTCATCGCAGCCAAAACTCCACCATGAGAATTGTTTATCTTCAAATGAAACTTGTAAAAATCTTTGTTGTTTTGATATCATAGTGTGATTCGCATGGTGCAAATTTTGCTGCAGTGATGCTAATGCGCAAGTACCACAAAAACCTTTTTCTTCTATGTTGGAAGCAATTAAAATTTTTTGCCTCCTCAATAAAATAAAAATTCAAGAATTGAATCTGGTATCGAGATTATTACCTTTTATTTTCTGTACAATGTTTAGTTAAGCAAAAGAAAAAATTATTATTTTACCATCGCCAACGGGTTTCCTGAAAATGAAAAGTACCCAACTTTCATTAGATTTTCGTAAACTATCAGTTCTTTTAGTATTGATTAAAATTATATTTCTTTTTGTAAAATGCTTTTCTTTCTCGTTATTTTTTATCAATTTTCATACGTCCGGTGATAAGGTTAAATTTGATTTGGTGCTTATGTATTATATACTATTGAACAGTTTTGTCAAATCTAAAGACATCACCAAATGTGGATATTTACCGCTAAAAGTAGAAATAGTTTTTTTGTATGTTTAAACATGATGATAAAAACAGTTGCAGCATTTGGATGCATTTTTTAATTTTTCAGTGTCTTCGTTTGGCAAAATTGCCAGACAGTATAATGTGCCAGTAGCTTTCTATTGTATTGTATATTTATTTAATTTATGTTTGTTTTTATTTTTTTATTTTATTTATCATATAAATCATTTTAAAATACATTTTCAAGCTTAAGAATGATTCGCTTTTGTTTTTAATGATTAATATTCACCACTGGTGTAGCCAATCTTTGGAACCTATCTAAAAGTCTTTGTGCCCCCCCCCCCCAAAAAAATCAAATAAAAATGAGCACATGAATAAAATTTAATCAATAATGTCTAAATATGACACATTGTTGGTGCTCCTGTATCTTGAGGGCCCTGCATCATTGAAATGGTATTAGTTATGCCCTTGAGTTAAAATTTTTTCTCTTTTTAAATATTCTTCATAATACAAATTTTCAAAATACATGGAAATTAAGTCCTCATCATTTTTTGTATTAATATTATTTTTTTAAATCCTCTTTGAAAAGGAATTCTCTGGAACAATCTTGTTCGTAACATCTAGCAGCAATAGTTTTTATCTAGTTGAGTCTATGTAATATTTATTCTTGATGAGGCTTGATTGTTCAGAAAATTGTTGGAAACTGCAGTTAGGTCTCACGAATTACCCCTGGTTGAAAGAAAAACAAGAAGTGCCCTTGAGTTTTAAACATTTTACATCCAAGTATGGTACAGTTTTATAAAAAATCTCCAACATACTATTTTAATTTATTTGTATTAAGGTATTTTACATTAAATAAATGATTGACCTAGAGGAACAAATACTATGCCTGTGTACATGTTTGCGAAATATGCAACAAGGCTTTCCCTTGAATTCGTAGTTTAAAAAAACACCTGTTTATTCATACCAAGGAAAGGCAGTGTGTTTGTGAAATCTGCAACAAAGCATTCAGTCAGAATAGTGATTTAAAAAGACATTTATGTATTCATACCAAAGAAAAGCCTTATGTTTGTAAAATATGCAACAAGGCTTTCTCTCGAAATGGTGATTTGAGGGTACATTTATGTATTCATTCCAAGGAAAAGCCTTATTTTTGTGAAATATGTAATAAATGTTTTTCTCTGAATGGTACTTTAAAGAAACATTTACGTATTCATGCCAAGGAAAAACATTTGTTTGTGAAATGTGCTACTACAGGTGTTCTGAAATTGGTCATTTGAAGCACATTTGTGTATTCATCAGGAGGAAATGTCTCCTGGAAATTTTGTAAAATATGAAATATTGCTTTCTATCAAATGATAAATTAATATACAGTTTTCTTTTATTTTTAAAACCGAATATTTATAAGTGTAGAACTTCCAGTAAAAATTAAGAATAAACAAAGGGCAGAATATATAAAATTTTTATTTATGTTTCCCCCTTCTTGGTAATTGGAACACTCAAACAACAAACTATAAAATTACTGAAGGTCTGATTTATAAATGCAATCTTAAAAGTTATGTGTTATATGATTTATATTTTTTTATTTAAATAATTTGATTCTTCTGTTTATGGAGTGTGCTGTTCCAGAGACTAGCAAACGCTAAACTGGTCAAGTATAAAGCTTATAGAGAGTTCTTAAAAACTTATAATTCACAAAAAGGCAAATGGACCTGCACTTCAATTGTGCAGTGTACGTGTAAAGGACACATCCAAATTATTAAAAAATGTTCAATATTATCTCCGAGATTTGAAAATTTTCTAATTTCCTTTAAGTTTATTCAAAGCTTTTTTTCCCAGATCTCCAACATCTCAGTGGTTAAATTCTAAACTTACCTGCATTTGTTCATATTAGCATGTGCACATTTTATTAAAACAAATAGTTCTTTTCAGAACTTAAGATAGTTTTAGATTTTATTTGTTGTTAAAGTAAATGTAATTTTTATAACAGCCATGTAAAAAAAGAAAAATCGCCGTACTAAAAGGAGAAAGATGGTACAAATCATCTGAAACTGCACCAATTTGTGATAAAAAATGCTGCCATAGATGAGTTTTACTTTGTAAACAACAACATTAAACTGAAACCAGATTTCCTGTTAGATTAATGTATGGGAAATCACTGAAGTTCATCCAAGTTTTTCACTCTTGTAATATAGGTTTCTGAAACTTTTTTTTACTTGTATTTATAGAAGATGTTCTTAACATTTGAGACACAGGGCATTGAAAAAAATTTAATTTTATGTTGAAAAACTTGTAATATTTTCTAGCCTCCTTAGCGATGCAGCAATTGCATTTTTATTGCTAGTTTTGGCAACATTTCAAAGTACCTATACTTTCGCACCTATACTTTCATGCTGAAATTTTTAATTTTTAGGTATATTCGCCGAAAAGGCTTACACCCCTTTTTATGAAGAAACTTGAAATGTACGTATGCATTGTTCATATGTTTTGAGCTCATTTATTCGAGGTATTATTCCAAGCTTTAGGGGGAAAAAATATATTTCTAAAATTACAACCCTTTAAGTTCCCTTTTTTTTTTTTAGATCACTGGAGCAAAAAAATGACGGTTCGAAGCCCTGGTTTTTCTTCTCAAAGAAAATCGAATCTTATCCAGCATTTAATGATTTTGTAGGTATACAAATACATTTGCATGCAGCATGTTTATTATCTAGATGCATCCTGTAAAATCTTGGCATGGTTCACACCTTTGGCAGTAGATTATTATAAAAAATATTGCTAAATTACATCAACAGCTTGTTTGATGTGGTCCTATTGACAAAAAATAAAAATGTACTAAAATAAAATTCAGCAAATGTTTCTTCTCAAACTGAATGAAATAAAAATTGTGAAATATAAAAAAATTTAAAATAATGTGACACTTTTGTTTTGGCTTTAAACTGAATGTGCATATTCAATGACCTAATCGATTCTTATTAGTTAATCGCACATTTCGATCTATTTATGTTTCAAGTTTTAGTTAACAATCAAAAGCAAGGTTTCATTTCATGTTTGCAAGAAATATTTCTATTTTCAGGATGACAGAAGGAAAATCTCATATTTTATCATCAAGTTATAAGAAAGACTATAAAAGAATTAATTCTCACTTTAAAACTAGAAATTGTATCAGTTACTACAGTATAATTTTATTTTTCAAGCATCCATGTGTCATATAAAGCAGAGTGACATATTTACATGTTACATATTTGAGCAAAATAAAAATTCAAGAATAACACATATATTTATTGAAATTTTAAATAAAATATGCAAGAAAAAAATGTATAAGAAAGCACAGATGCAACAACATAAATGTACAACATAATGCAATGCTATATTCCCATTTAAAAATTGCTATTGCACTTTATTAAAAAAAGAATAATTTTTACTAAAACTGTAATTTTTTGTAGTAATCATCAAACTCCTTCAAATTCCTTTCACATTCTGAAATAATATTTCTATATTTGAAAAATCTATTAATTCTCTAATCCAATCTAAACTTTTCATTTATATTTCTTTGTAATTCTTAATTAAAGTGTGGTACAGGACACGATTTGAAGCTAAGTAAACAACATAAGATTTTGGTACAAATATATATTACAGTTGCTTCCAAAACGAAAACTCTAAATAATGGAGACTGTAAATGTAAAACATTATTTTGATATATTTTTTTATTAATTAGCATCTAATATATGTTTTAGATTTTGATTACATTAAAAAAAATGCTCTCTAAAAGCCAACTAAACTCACCAGATATCTGACAAGAGGAGGGCACGACTAAGGAAATTCATTTCAGGTCGAGACTTGATGTAATAGTAGTACTCCTTTAGGGTGTTCACCCCTCAATGTAATTCCGCTGAATGGCCCATTCAATTTGGAGAAAATAACCTTCGAAATTCATGCTTAGCTTTTATACAATTAAGTTTCAATTTCCTCCAACGATTTCGTAGCCTGGTCAATATATCGCCTGTATACTATGCCCGATGTCAGGGTTCGATTCATCGATCAACTTTTTTTTTCATTTCATTAAATAAATTTATTTATGAAAGGTTTATTTGATAATTTATGTATAACTATTTTATAAAGTAAAAAAAATACTGTAATTATATAAATATTTATATTAAAATTTATAAATATATTTTTATATTAATAAATAATATTTATTATAAAATATTATATATAATATAAAATAATTTATAAAGTATATTGTTATTAAATAAATTATTTTATAATTAATATAATAAAAAATGTCTTTTTTATATATTATTAATTTAATTATTTTATAATTTTAAAAATTTATTTTAAAAAATTTAATAATAAATTAAGAAATTTATTTTAAAAAATTTAATAATAAATTAAGAAATTTAATAAATAATTTAAATAAATTTTTTTTACTGTATAAATTACAAAATAATTACATAAAATATCATTTAATATTTAATAAACCTTTCATCGATAAACTTATTTAATTTTAAAAAATAATTGAATCAAATGAGAGAAAAAAGGTGATCCATGAATCGAACCCTGACCGCGCGCATAGTATGCATACCATAAATCAACCAGGCTACGAAATCGTTGGAGGAAATTGAAACTTAAATGTACAAGAGCTGAGCATGAATTCCGAAGGCTATTTTCTCCAAATCGACAGGCCATTCGGCGGAATTACATTCAGGGATGAACACCGTAAAGGAGTACTACTATTGCACCAAGTATCAACCCCAAATGAATTCTCTTAATCGTGCCCTAACCTTGTGAATAAAATTTCTTAGCTAATTCTTTTTATGCTGAGCTATGATATCCAGCTGAATTTTCTTCATAAATTTTAATGTTAATTAAAAATTTTGCTTATATTTTCAGCCTGATACTCATGAATCATTTTTTTTTTTCTCTTGCAGAAGGATGATACTGTAAACTCATATTCTGAACAAGAGGACAAGATCATTTTCTTCATTGCAAATGTCTGCTTAAAATCTACAAAGTGTCACCTGTGAAAAGATCTTACATTTGTAAAATTCGTAAAATGGCCTTCTCTTTCTATGACAATTCAACATATCCACATATTCCTGACTATGAAAAGCCTCATGTTTGTGAAATTTGCAAAAAGGCTTTCTCTCACAATGGTCATTTTAAAACACATTTACGTACTCATACAAAGGAAAAGCCTTATGTTTGTGAAATTTGCAACAAGGCTTTCGCCCAGAGTGGTCATATAAAAGCACATTTACGTACTCATACAAATGAAAAGCCTTATGTTTGTGAAATTTGCAAAATGGCCTTTTCTCAAACTAGTAATTTAATATCACATTTAAAAGTTCATACTAAGGAAAAACCTCATGTTTGTGTCATATGCAATAAGGCTTTCACACGAAATGAAAATTTAAAAACACATTTACGTATTCATACCATGGAAAAGCCTTATGTTTGTGAAATGTGCAACAAGGGTTTCTTGCGAAAGGATCATTTAAAAGCACATTTACATGTTCATACTGAAGAAAAACCTCATGTTTGCCAAATATGCAACAAGGCCTTTCCTCAAAGTTCTACTTTAAAAAAACATTTACTTATTCACAGCAAGGAAAAGCTTTATGTTTGTGAAATATGCAAAAAGGCTTTCTCTCAAAGCAGTGGTTTAAAAACACATTTACTTTTTCACACAAAGGAAAAGCCTCATGTTTGTGAAATATGCAGCAAGGCCTTCTCTGAAAGTTCTAATTTAAAAAGACATTTACTTATTCACAGCAAGAAAAAGCCTTATGTTTGCGAAATATGCAAAAAGGCTTTCTCTCTAAATAGTCATTTAAAAACACATTTACGTATTCATACCAAGGAAAATCCTTATGTTTGTGAGATATGCAGCAAGGCTTTCACACGAAATGAAAATTTTAAAGCACATTTACGTATTCATACCAAGGAAAAGCCTTATGTTTGTGAGATATGCAACAAGGCTTTCATTCAAAATAAAAATTTAAAGGTACATTTACATATTCATATGACGGAAAAGCAGTATGTTTGAAATATGCACCAAAGCTTAGCCACTCTGCTATCTCTGGAAGTAGTGATTTAAAAACACATTTATGTATTCATACAAAGGAAAAACCTTATGTTTGTGAAATATGTAACAAGACTTTCCGTGGAAAAAGTAATTTAAAGATACATTTATATATTTTTACCAAGGGAAAAATGTTTGTGAAGTGTGTTACTACGAATTTTCTGAAATTGGTCATATCAAGTATGTATACATGTTATTGTGAAATATGCAACATAGCTCTGGAATTGTTATTACTTTTGTATGATTTTAATAATGACTTATGCTTTTATCGTAGCTTCAAAAATAGGGGCTACTTCGGAAATCGATATCTTTATATATAAAAAATCTTCTGTGCGTGTGTATGTGACTGGACTCCTCCTAAACGACTCAACCGATTTTGATGAATTCTTATGTGGGGGTTTAAGTTGTGATACCGCCCCCCTTTGGTGACCGTATCTTTGATTGTCAGCGTGAGCTAGAGGTGTAGGGCTTGCAAAAGGAATAGACATTTTAAATTCTTAATATGACTATTAAGAATAGAACTTAAATGTCGAACAATTTGGATAAATTTAAATAAGTGAGAATCTAGAATGAACGATTTTTCTTTCAAATGTTTGCAATTTCCAATTCGCTTGGCATGTGCTATGATCATTAATAAGTCACAAGATCAAATAATGACAATTTGTGGCTTAGATTTAGAAAACCTCTTCTTTTCGCACGGTCAATTATATGTTGCATGTCCGAGGTTTGGCAAGTCATCGCATTTTTGTTTGTTTATACACCTCAAGGATTAATCAATAATCAAAACAAGTTCAAGTTTCTGTTGAGAATAGCTTCTATATTCAACTTAGTTTATAGCAAATACATACACGCAATCGAAAGGTCGAATTGTGGTAACTGTACATATGATGAATTCAGGTATTGTAGTATTGATTGATTGATTGAATATTAACGTCGCTCTGTTCAGCTACACGAGGGCTTTTGGCGACGGACCACGTAATTTTGAACCATTGTCAAGTGACGTGGACGACACCTGAGCTGGCACCCCCCTCTCCTAACTACCACACCAACGGGAGGACGTTTCAGCTCTCGACAGATTTAACGTGCATCGCTGCCCTACACGGCGGGTCTTTAGTGGTACTGGGCTCGAACTCGTGACAAGAAGGTATTGTAGTAACTTTCTTTATAAAAAATTTCTTCAAAACGGTCCAGATTGTTACAGGTTATTCAAAATAGTTAGTAATTTTGGGATTTAAGACGTGTGTGTACAAGACAACGTCTGTCGAGACGGCTAGTAGTTTTAGATTTTACTGTATTTTAAGACAGAAGTAGAATATAATATATTTTTTCAAATCGTTATCTTTGTTTTCTTGTAATAAGGTGGTTAGGAAAAGAAATACGTATATTTTTTATTTCGTATAATTTATGTATTTCTAAATGTGGAAACATAAAAAATTAAATTATTCATATATTTTGTAAGTTTTATGCTCAATATTTTCATGTAGCATTAAATGAAAACTGGATGTAAATATTTGTAATTAATCTGAAAATTATTCATGTATAACGATATTTGTTAAAATAAATGCTTTAAGTATGTTTCTTTTGTGTTTTATCTATATTTCCGTCTGGAAACAAGTCTAAAAAAAGTGGCTATGCAGGCAAATTGGGTTTGGGGTTGCAAAAAATAGACAGTTTTCTACCGGTATTTTTTTTCAGCCCGTTTACATGAGAATCTGGTGATTGGCTGATAGATTCATGTTGCTATATAGTATAACCATGGAAACTACCAGAATGTTGAGTGTGATTATCGTCTAGAACAGGGTACTCAACCGTTTTTTCTTCTGGGTCGCATACATATATCAGCTATTTCACGCGGGCCGCAACATGAGAATAAATGGGAGAGTGAGAATTGCTTTTTAAGACCAAGACAACACTGGAAGTTTAAAATGTTGAAAAGTTATCAAAATATAATTCCTTTTGTCACTAACACTACATTAAAATCATTTAAGAAGCACTCCTTCACAATTTCTGCATCAGTAAACGGTTTCCTATGATTACCAATAGTATTACAATCTCTTCATAGAAGGTCTTTGTTACCATTCTTATATTACCACTTACTAAACACTGTTGCAAGGATTAGTCAAGAAAGCCTATTTATCACCACATGAAGGAGATCTTCGACAAAAAGTGTCATTGAATGATTCCTGGTTATTGGTATTTTCTAACTACAGCACTTTAGTGACAAATCAAACAATTACTTATCCATGTTTGTTTTTCATTTCAAAATAGTCAACCTTCCAATTGTCTTGTAACGATATATTTCCTTTGAATATTTTTCGCTCGCAAGATATGAAAGATAGAAATTAGTTCCACCCATAAAATGGTCGCTACTCCACTGTTGTCTGTTATTCGTAAACCGTTCCAAGTAGCAAAAAATTATCAATTCGTACTCGTACGACACCGACAGTAAAAAGCAAAATCGATATATTTGTTTTCTTTTAATACGATGTTCTTAAATAAGTGAATTTCTTAGAGCAATGGGGGGGGGCACACTTAAAAAGGATCGGTGAGCCGCAGGTTGAGTATCGCTGGTCTAGAATCTTCGCTGTTGCCTTGTTCAGAAGCCTCGTTGCTTCACATATTTTTTGTTTGTTTTTTGCAAAATGGATGACCAGGCAAAATTAATAATTTACAATCAGATTTTGGACTCGCCAATATGCATTTATTTCATATTGTGCTGAACAATGTAAAAAGTTTGAGGATAAAATTTCAGAATTATAATTTAATATATGTATACTATTTTATTTATTATGACGCTAAAAATAATAAATTCAATGTCTCTAAAATGTGTTCGTGTGTAAATTTAAGATTTAATATATTGGAATGTTTTTATACAAGGTTTTTTATTAAACACTTATTTTGAACTTATTAGATATTGTGAAAAATAGAAATTTATTTCGCATACTAGTTTCTTACTTTGGTTATGCAAAAAGATGTTGATATGAAGCTTATGATGGTAAAATTTGAAATTCATAATTTATTTATCATAAAGGTTAAAAGTATAAATTAAACTTACTCACAAACTAATTATACATTAACATTAAAGATGTAATCCAATAGAATTATTTCTCATACAAAGTTTCTAATATTTTTAACTTAAAATTAAATTTACTTTTGTCAAAAAATAAATAGAATCTACATTTTGCTTATATAGCATCTGGTGATTCAGTAAGTCAGATAGAGACAACTCCTCTTCTGTCTTTTAGTAAGGTTTTACTACGTGATGACACGAACATTGAAATACACGTAAAAAACATATGATTAAAACTTAGGTTGTATTATTAGGGCGACCGACCCTTCAATTACAACTGTACAAAACGGTAGCTCAGAACTCATACTCAAAAAATCCCGCTAAAGAGCAGCGTCCTCTATACGACGCTTTTCAACACTCCCCACCTGTGAGAGAGATCTTTTAAGTTCACACAAAACAAAAATCAATGCAACAAGTTAAGCAATAAAAAAGTTCTAACAGTAACTAAGCAATGTTACATTACAATTAAATCAAGATATTTAAATACATACACAACAGATTTTTTTTATACATTCAATTACTTAATGTAAAATAAGAATCATTCTACAAATTATAAAAAGCAAATTATGTAAACATTCATTAAAAATTCACATTTACCAAAGTGAAGAAAATCGTTATATGATAAAATATATATTACAAAAAATGATTCAATTTGTTACAAAAATTCATTTTCGATTAATAATTAAAAATTTCAAGATTATACAACATTTGAATTGGTCATAGTATTCGTTCGAAAAGGGACTCGAACGGCCAATTATTTTACACAAAAAAGTTTTAATTGTTCTAAAATGCTTCTACCAGAAGCCTCCCCACCATGCTCATTTAACTACGATATACACTCATGGACAAAAAATTAGCGCACCAAGAAATAATTGCGGGATCGTAACGAAACTTCGCATGAGGGTACATTTCGGGGAGATATGTAAATCATAAGAAATGCAGCGTGATTGCGCATTACGTATAGCCAGTAGAAGGCGTTTAAGGTCGTTCTCCGTGGAGTATAAAACAGGTAACCAAAGCTTGTTTGAGTGCTGAATCGTTTACAAAGTAAGAGCTGTGGTAGACATGCCGTTTTCGAAGATAATATGAGTAGCTGTCGCAGTTTGAGAGGGGGAGAATAATCGTCTTGATGGAAGCTGGGTGGTCAGCTAAGCCAGTAACTCGTCAATTAGGCCGCGCTGATTGTGTTGGGACCAGTGAATCCCAGAGATGTCATTTACACGAAGACTAGGCTCAGCACGCCCTCAACAGACCAGTCGTAGAGAAGACCGCCATATCGTAAGAAAGGCACGCATACAGCCAATTGCTTCAATGGCCGCTATCCAGGCACTTACACTAGGTGTCCCTGTGTCTTCTCGAACCATACGAAGGAGCCTGGCTGAAGGACATTTGGGATCACGGCGCCCATTACGTGTGCTGCCCTTGACGCCTACCCATCGGTGCCTCCGTTTGGAGTGGTGCCACACACGAGGAAACTGGACTGCAAGGTAATGGAACCTGGTCGTCTTTAGCGACGAATCCTGTTTCAATTTCAGCAGTGATGACTTGATTGATTGAAAATTAACGTCGCACTCTTCAGCTACACGAGGGCTTTTGGCGATGGACCACGTAATTTTGAACCATGGTCAAGTGACGTGGACGACACCTGAGCTGGCACCCCCTCTCCTAACTACCTCACCACACCAATGGGAGGACGTTTCAGCTCTCGACAGATTTAACGTGCATCGCTGCCCTACACGGCGGGTCTTTAGTGGTACTGGGCTCGAACTCGTGACAAGGCAAGCCACGGTCCGATACCTATACCACTCGTCTACCGCGGCCACTCAGCAGTGATGACAATCGTGTTCGTGTGCGGAGACCCCGTGGTGAACGCCTCAATCTTGCCTTTGCTTTACAGAGACACACTGCTCTCACCGCTGGTGTGATGTTATGGGGTGTTATTGCTACAATATACGGTCACTCCTAGTACTAATCCGTGGTACCATGACAGCCCAGCAGTATGTCCGTGACATCCTGCAACCAAATGTATTGCAGCGAATGCAACGGCTCCCAAGAACTATTTTTCAACAAGACAGTGCTCGGTTTCACACGGCAAGGTTGTCGCAAGACTGTCTCCGCACTGTTACTACCCTTCCTTGACCTGCCAGATCCCCAGATTTGTCTCCAATCGAGCATATTTGGAATCATTTGGGACTGCGTGTTGGGCATCCGACGAGTTTGAACGAACTAGAGGCTAGGTTACAACAAATATGGAATGAAATGTCAAGATATAGAGAACTTGTATGCCTCAATGCCCGATCCAATTGCATCGTGCATTCGCGCTATATATAGAACGGGTTCAACAGGGTATTAAATCCTCCATTTCTTTACCTTTTTCTCTGAAATAAAATGATCCTTTTTCTTTGATTTCCTAATCATTTACTTATATCAAAGTAGCCATTACGTATGTAAAGTTTCGTTTCATTTTGACGATTTCTTGGTGCGCTATTTTTTTTTGTCCATGAGTGTATTTCCACGTTATACCATGGGTAGAAAATACATCTCGTACAGATTGGATGTAATAAACATTTCCAAAATTTTTCATTTCTAACTCAGCATACTTAAAAGTTTTAGCATAGTCAGAGGAAACACAGTCCACGTCGGGAAATGAATCTGCGGATAGCTAGTAAAAATTGTTCCGTGCTCTTTGAAGAAAGAAGTTTGAGATGTAAATCTCGAATGGTTGCACATGTGGATAGGTGCACTGGTTAGTCTTTCTTATTACTGTCTTTAATGGAAAAGTGAACCGCAAATCTAGTCTTGCCATTGAAAATGGAAGTTATTGCGAAATCCGATCAGGTGGCAGACACAGGGGCGATTTCTTGATTACCAAGACATTCTGAGTACTTTTTGCGCAAGAAATACCTACTCAAAATAGATTTGACACGCTAGCTTCCTTTAAAATCCACAGAACCTTTCTCTGACATGGGCTAAAGTAGTCTCCACACCAGCATGAAATAACTTGTTGTGGGATTGCAGAGTTACTAATTTACAGTACCTAATGTTAGGTAACAGCCATGGGTGTTTTCCTCCAAAAACATGATCAGAGAAATAAAGTCTTCCCTTTAGACGCAGAAGACCATGCGTATATAGCTCTGGGTTTAACGAATAAATTTTAGATGTCTTGTCTAGAGGCTTTCCTTGAGAAAGATCTAGTATCTTTTTTAGAAAATGTTTTCGTTGCATAGCTTTAACCCAGTAGCTCTCTTCACTTGTTGATGAGACTTTGATCTCATCTATTTCTCGAGTTCAAACCATGCCCACAAATTTTGACTCTTTAGTCAATCCCACACATTATAAAACCTTTTAAAATCCATAAAGAATTAAGTTCCGAGGATCTTAACTTTCTAAGAACCATTCCAACATCCAAGAAAATTTAAATCGCGTCTCTGTTGACAATCTATATCTATTCTACCAATCTTCTGTTACCCTTTTATAGCCCCGTTTACATGGACGAAAATGCAGGCAAAATCCCAGCACGCATCCTCTTCGGACCCGTGTACACGATGACCCTGTATTATACCGGCTCGAAATGCAGGTCTGATTTTTGTACCCGCTTCGGAGCAGGAGATTTTCTAATTTTCCCAAGATACATTGTGCCAGAGATTCATTTAGTTAAAGATGGATGCTGTTGTCGAATGTGCGCGTTGGGCAATAGAAGTCATAGCTCTGATAAACATTTGGAGAACCATAATATACACCAAAAATTGGATAGAACTGTCCGGGATTCTGAGGTTTACAAATGCTCATTTCTAATAAAATTAGTATTCTATCCAGGAACAGGAAAGGATGTAAATAAATTTATATTTAGCATGCTCTGCATGTATGTTTCCAATATTTTAATTAGATGATACATATACTTGAAGACAGTTAACAGACAGACGCTTTAACGTACGCTAAAAGTTTATGTCAGGGATTCCCAAAGTGGTCTGCATAGACCCCAAAGGGTCTATGACGACCTGACAAGGTCCACGTCAGGAAAAAAAAATAATAATTTGGGGTTCTATGTGATGTTGGCTTTCATTAAACTAGATCGGGACTTTAATTTTAAAAGAAAATTTCATCAAGTGGAAACCAAATTTTACTTATTTAGCAGATTCATTTACTAAATTTAATGAGGTTAATTTGCCCTTACAAGGTGACAGCATACATTTTTTTAAAAGAGGAACCATTTCAGCGTTTTTTTCCAGAGTTAAACTAAAGTATAACACTGGAGATTCGGAATTTTTTCAAATTAACCCTGACAATCTGTCAGCACGTTTTAACCTATGCTTAACATTTCACTGCCTTTTATTTAGATTTTGAAACCAGGTTTGAGAATGCTTTGATTATTGTAATACCACTGTAGGCAATGCATTTGTATGGGCATATTGGGGAAAAAATGTCATATGACAACAGGAACTGATCGTGATATGCAACAATGAAGATTTTAAATTTTAGAAACGGATGCCAGCAATTTCGGCTTTAAGTCAAACCTGTTGTTTGTCCCGAATTATGGAATATCGTGAGGAAGTTTTTAATTATTTTTCATAGTAAGGAGGAGTTTCAGCGCATTTGCCAATCTCCAAAACAAAAAAAAAGAAACTGGACACACTACTATATATATAACAGAGGAGATTTAAGGTTAAACTTGTCAAGATTGATACTAAATGTTGAAAATTTGTTATTGTAGCGCTAGATTCATCCCTCCCATTAAAATCAATTGTGTGTTGTTTGGTTATTTTATTTAACAATTATTTTATGTATTAATTAACTTTTAATTTAATTAACATATGCTTTTTAAACTTTTAACTCAATACTTTATTAGTTATAAATTTATAATTCTTTTAAAGTACTTGTAGTAGTTGTCAAAAAAAGACATTTAACTTGATAAATTTGCAAAAATTCAATATTAATTAAGCAGGGGTTTACTCTATACCGTAAAACATGGCACAAGGGGTCTATAAGACAAAAAAGCTTCCGAACCTCTGGTTTATGTGAAGAGCTTAAAATTTCTTTTGAAACCCCAAGACGAATCATAAGGAAGCATATATTTGGAGACGAAAGTAAAGACGATCAATTATCGTATGAATATATCTTGAGGCGAAAAATGTTTTCTTCAATAGACAGAGTAACTGCTGAAATTCGAGAAAGATTCCAACAGCTGCAAAATATAGCGCAAGAATGTTTTTTTTTTAAAGCCTGAACTGATATTGAGCATGGACAAACTTAACTTAGATCAAGCTTCTCAAGACATAAGTAAAGAAGAATTCCAACTTAAACGCGTACGTCTACAAGCTTTCGTAGATGCAACAGACCCAGGCTGTAAAAAAAAAGAACTCATTAGGTTCGTCTCTCCAGGTTTATTAAAGTATATTATTCAGTCCAAACTTGAAGATCGCTTACCAAACATTGTCATAATGTTGAGAATTATTTTATCATCTGCCATCAATAATGCCAGTTACGAGTGAGTGAATATTAACTTCGCACTATTCAGCTACACGTGGGCTTTAGGCAACGGAGCACGAAATTTTGAACCATGGTCAAGTGACGTGGACGACACCTAAGCTGGCATACCCTCTCCTAACTAACACACCACACCAACGGGAGGACGTTTCAACTCTCGACGGATTTAAAGTGCATCACTGCCCTACATGGAGGGTCTTTAGTGGTACTGGGCTCGAACTCGTGACAAGGCCCGCCACGATCCGATAACTTGACCACTGGGTTACCACGGCCTATGCCAGTTGCGAGAGAAGCTTTTCTAATCAAAAAATTATCTCAGATCGACTATGTTCATATTAAGGCTAACAAATTTAGTTATTCTGTTTATTGAACAAGACATACATATTGATATTCACAATTGTATAAAACATTTTGCTATGAAATAAATATGAAGTGTATTTATAAAAAAAAATAAAGCCGCTTTTTTTTACTTTTACTAATTTTTTTGACTAATTAAAATAGAAAGACAGCAAATTTCCGGTCCGCTCCAGGCGGTGAAAGCCCACTCTACGTCACTGCCTCCGAGGAATTTCGATACAGGGACCCTTCATAACTAGATATGCTTTTGATGCAATGCTTTTGGGTTATTCCAAAACCACGAGAGGCTTATACACTTGCCTCGGAAAGAGTGCGAACAGGCAATTATCTTGTGTGTTTATGCTATATAATTACTATTAAAATCTCGCTACAGAAAATCATCTCATACCTGTGAGGGATTCTTCAAAATTTCCTTATTCTAGAAACAGCAACATAATTCATCTTAACATGAAAAATCAATGACCACCAAATTATCACCTACAACCCGCGCCAAAAGTCTGCGTACACTTACAAAATAGAACTTTTAAAGACATTTTGTTGTAGAATTGCCTTAAATCTTTTTAATTAAGCTTCTCTTACGATTTATTTAGGATTTGAGACTTTAAATCTTCTGCAATTCCATAGCAGGTAACAAAAAAAAAGATCGATACATTATTGAAAGAAAATTCATCTCTGATCTTCAGAAAAGGGAGAATTTTTAAAGCAATTGCTGAAAGTGTTTATAGGAGACATTCGTTGATTCAATGTGTTCATAAACTATAAATCAACTAAAATTTTAACGTCCAAGCTAAGATCTTCACAAATAGCAAAAAGTGTTGAGATATTGCGCAAAAGTGTGACTTTTTTTAACTGCCATTCAAAAAGAACCGAAAAAGGATAACTACTACGGCTTGGTTGCATTCAAGAAGCCATTCATCTCGTGAGTGAATGAAGCCAAAACAATGACCTTTGCCTAAAAAACACCTATATAGGACACAGTTGTTGGGAAAACGTAATACATTCAATTGAAGGCAATTTTTGTATTTTGGCATCAAAAGAGGGATGAAAATAAACTTGTAAAAATTCCTGTACAGATCTTAACAAAATCATTTTTGCTTCTTCGGTTGATGCTTGAATAGCAACTTAGATGAAGGTTCCACCCAAACTACAAACATGCACAATGAAATTTTAGAAACTGAAATTTGTTGAAGAACCGTATCTGAATATACAAACGTGATTGAATCTGAAAATAACACTAACAAATATGATCAAATGAATGTAAGTTATCCAGGTTCATGGCCAAGTATTAGTTATAGGTTTAGTTATATTTGTGCTTATACCGGACCAGTACAACGCAGGAGTATTCGATAATAATGCTGAAGGCTGATCACATTTCCCACTATACACTACTTCAAATGCAAAAATATGGAGAAACACAGCTTCGTCGCTGCTTGACTTAAAAACGCAAGACTTTGTATCTTGTTTTGTACTGTTTTCCCAAAAGAAGGGAGAATGAACAATCTACAAAATTTAAAGGATGCTACAACAGGAAAAAGCTGTCAACTGGAATCCATGAACGGGCCATTTTAATTCCTCTTTATAGCATGCAAAAGATTACTAAAACGACTAGTGGTACGTTTCACATACCCGATCTCAGCTTGGGAAAAGCTAGGAAGGGGTTAAGTTCGACTCTTGATGAAACAAATCGAGTTATAAATAAGTAAATGGGAAAATTGCCATTTCCAAGAATTATGAAGGTAAGTCTATTTTTAGCGTTTAATCTACCACTTTGATTAAGCCATGAAAGTAGGAATATTTAATACTGGAAATTTAAGCTTAGAGTTAAATACGAGTCTGTGCTAATGAATCAAACAAAATTTTTTAAAAAGGCGAAAACTAGAAATTTGCTTCATTTAGCTCATGGATCTTAAATCAGTGCTTCTCAAACTTTCAACATTTGCGACCCTATTTTCAGTCAATTTTCCTCGCGCCTCCCCCTCATTCAACAACAATGTATTAAATGCAATAATTATGTACTTTGATAAAGGTACAAATATGACTTTAATTATAAACCGTACAAATTATCATGGTTTTAAATTTTGTACATAATTTCGTACATGACAAGTCCATGGGAGTTGCTAGTAATTATTAAAATTGCTTTTAATTTAATAATGATAAATTACTCGTAATTATGAAATACATTTTGCAGTACCGCGACACATTTAAAACTATCAGTACAAATATATATTTAATGAGAAAATATGTTTTGTTTCGATTCTTTTCAATAAATTAATAACTTCTAAAATCTTTTATTTTCGACTTTTTGATTTAGTCGCGCCCCCCGCGTAGGGTCATCACACCTCCCTGGGGGGGGGCACAGTTTGAGAAACGCTGTCTTGCATTATTTCTGCATCAGGAAATCGAGTCTTTAACAAAATTAAAGCTGCCACGTACTATAATATCTAAATGGATTTTACAACCGATATCACCCCAAGGGAAACAAATTTCAATCATTAGGCATGTAAATTTTGAAGAGAAAAAATTAATAAACCCCATGACTCGTGTTTAGTTAAAGTAGATGAAGAATTAGTAGAAACCATTGAAATTGTCAAGTAAGCTTCATTTAGATACGAATTGTAGAGGGAGGGTGTACGACAACTGTAACACGCGCGCGCGAGAAATGGAAATTATATATAATCTAGACCAGTGATTCCCAAAGTAGTCTATATGGGCCCCCAGGGATCAACGACGACTTACAAGGGGTCTACGCCAGCGAAAAAATTGGGGGCCCATGAAGAGTAAATAGGAGTCTACAACAGCATCGTCTAGACTTTTTTTATTTACATGGGCATTCAAATATTTCTGGTTTACGTGCTTACACTTTTTTGCAACTTTCTCCCATTCCTAAGGTGGGGTCACAACAGACATTCCTAACGCCCACAGGAGGTTCGGTGTTATATGACTAACTAAAAAAGGAAAGGGGAAGTGTCTGGAAATATAGGCCCACACAGATGTTTCATTTTAATCCTGAGGGCCACTTTAAAATAAACGATTCTGATTTCAACCATCAAAAGACTCATTTTCAAAGATATTGGCCAGCTGAAATAAGTACACAGTTCCATCTCTTACAATTTACACGCTTGAAATTGCCATAGCTTATGTTTTGTGTATATATATATATATATATATATATATATATATATAAACTTCGAAAAAGAAAAGAAACAAAAATAAAACGCAATCTGCTCGACTCTTCAATTTATAGACAAAACAGATAATAAAGTGGTTGCGCCTCGTGGTGATGCGCTTTTCTTTAGCTTTACACGAGAAATAAAAATGCAGGCTAAAGCTGACACCATACATAGGCATTCAAAAAATCTGTGCAACTGTTATTTTCAATTTCAGTAATGTGAAGGAAATAACGAGGATTTTCATCAATTACTCCTTCACACGGAAGTCCACTGACTGTCAAAAGGCTTGTGTTTGATAAGATTTTTTGCACTTTTTGAGACTGTTTTAGAAAATCCAAAAAATCTAAAGGTACAATTTTAAGAGGAAATTTAATCAAGCGGAAAAAAGAGACAATGCCTACTTAATAGATTTGTTTAGTAAATTTGATGACGTTAGTTTAAATTTGATTAAAACAATCGCCTTATAACTGCAAGCTAACTCCATCATTTAAGCGTTTCTCTCCAGAATTAAGCTAATGGAGCAAAATTTCGGACGACGTAAATCTTTCCAGTTTCTCAATTTGTCTCGGACAAACTGACAAGACGACGTTTTAACCTACATTCAGCATTTGAATGCTCTCTGTTCAGATTTTGAAATTCGGTATAAAGATATTTTGACTATGGTAATTATCGCAATGATTAATTAATCCATATGGTGACATTGAACAGACGGATGTCATATTACAAGAGGAACTGATTGGAATAAGTAGAAAGGAAGAACTTCAAGTACAGCTTAAAAATGGATATCGGAAATTCTGGCTTCAAAAAGACGCCTCTTACTTATCCCATATTATATTATACCCATATTATTCCTAACCGTGACATGCCAACCTAATAAACGTTTAAAATTAACCGTGAATTGTAATTTAATTAATAAACGTTTAAAATTAACACGAGTTTTCTAAGCTTTAAAGTTAATGAATTTGTACAAAATTCAATATTAAGTAAGCAGGGGGTCTACCCCAAACCTGAAAACATGACAAGGGGTCAATAAGACAGAAATTTTGGGAAACAATGATCAAGACCATTTAGAATTGCTTTAAATCCCCATGCAATTTACGTACGTTCTCTTAATTCATTAATTTCTGATGCTGCTTCCAGCACAATAGAAATTGTAAAAGAAATTTGGATATTGCAACACTTTTAGAATCTATAAAAGATGGTGAAATGTTACAAAAGAATTTAAACATTCTTTAACCATTAGACACTCGTTGGGAAGTCAAAATAGACTGTTAAAGCAGCGTATGCACAATTTAAACAAATTTGTAATGCCCTTTAAGCTCCAGATACCGCTGCGTTATCGTTACTTGCATCCATAAATTCTTGAAATCCATCGGATTCAATAAAAGAAATTTCCTTTATTTTATGTCTTATAGTATGGATTGCAATACTGTCCAAATTATCAATAAACTACTTCAAGCAAAAACTATTGTTCCTGACACCGCTTTTAGTTTAGTCACTAGAATTAAAGCCCAAAAATCTAGAGTACATTCTTGGATTAAGCAAAGGTAGTAACACGCAATGCGAGTTTCAGAAAAATGTTCCAAAATGCTAATTCGAAAAAGAAACTTCCGTAATAGTAGAAAATTCAGTTTTTAGAAAACCCGGTAGAGGAATTTAGATGTTATTTTAAATGTATCAATTATTTCAGTTTTATTGTACAAATAGAAGATGGATTTAAAAACAAACCAATATGAATTCGGATTTCAAATTGATCATAGGTATTAAAACCTCAGAAAACTTTTAGAAAATATTCCAAGACTTTTGTAAAGTTTCAGAACAAAGATAAAGGAGAATTAATTTCCTGAAATAGGTTTTCAAAGAGATTAGATTCTGAAAGATGTGAAAAAACGTACAAGATATTTTGCAATACATGCCAATTATGATGAATTGGAGTAAATACATCAACCGTATTAAAACCTCTTCTATACGCTACAAGTTACTATAGTGCTGAGCGCGCTTTGAGCAAATGAAAATTAACAATATCTTCGGACAAGCATGTACACAGAACGCTTAAATGCATTATATTAAACATCGAAAGAGAAATTACATTTTTTGCAACTTTCTAGAAATAATTAATGTATTAGCAAAAACAAAATCATGCACTAAATAAACATGATTTGGTAATATACCTGTTCATGTTAAAAAAATTTTGTTTACTTTCACCACATTTAGGGCCCCAAATGATTTCTTGCACCAGGGTCCATTTATGAAGACCGACCCCGGTTGCATACCTTGAAAAGATGTGTAAGATGCATGCACAATGACAAAAAAATAATAGCACACAAAATATAAGAAAACTGTTTATTACTTCAGATAAATGATAATACTGCTACAGAAAGTTTAGTCGTTTCTTTATAAAAAGGTTTTTGCTAAAAGATTAAAAAGGCCAAGAGCGAATTCTCTTTAGTAATGACGCGTCGGCCGGAGCGATCACAATAGAAATATTTCTACACAATAAATTCAGAACATATATACAGTCTGAACTCGATTTTACGATCCTCTAGATCTTGGTACCCAGCTAAAGTTCGTTATTTAGAAGATATCAGTTTTGAATGTACTTCATTTTACGAACTTTTTCCCTCGATCTAGAGACTTCTAAAAATAGAGGTTCGGCTGTAATTTTATCGTCAAACAGTAATTATAAGCCAAAAAGAAATTTTTAGGAATTTAAATTGATTCAGGGAAAAAGAACCGAAATCAAACATTTGATAACGACTATGCGTTTCATTAGTCTTGTGTGAAATTGTAATTTAGGAATTGAATTGTGTATACTTTGAATTGGTGGTTTTGTGGATTGTGCGTGCATTTGTTCGAAGTAACTTTTAATTACTAGTGCGTTTTAGAATAAGTTAACATGCAGGCTCTTTCGGAGTAAGCCGTAATTACTCCGAATATATTTATAATATTATCAACCACCTAATATCTCATGCGTTTTAATTCTTTAATTTCAACTAGTACAATAGCGAAGTGATAATATTTAAAATTTCTCGACAAGTCATGGACTTGCCCACTTGTAGAAACCAACTCGTAATTTTCAAATAGTGTTACGGTGATTAAATATCACCTCGCGCGTCATTCTGAAATTTTGTATTTAGCTCAAAATTTCGAAGACTCCTTCCTGTACCCACGATTGCGAAATTAAATTTTAGCCAAATGTTCATTGCTATTTCTAGGACAATTTTAACCCACTCCATTTCCCCCCCCCAAGGAAGTTTTTGTAAAATTCTGTTAATCACGCACGAAGAACTCATTTTAAGCAAAATATCAATTTTTTTTAAGGTCTTAATGAGGTTATCAGCCGTTTATGCTCGCCACTTTCCGAAAAGACATGCGTGGCAAGGAAAAATAGCTTATTGGCCACACACAAGAGATGCTCTTGAAAACGTCATACGAGTAGTGATCTTTGTGACAAAAAAGATATCTATAAGGTTATAAAATGATTCAACGAAATTCTTTCG
>BMAV01024054.1:73800-93146 GCA_019973955.1 Trichonephila inaurata madagascariensis | reverse complement strand
CATGTCTCCTTAAATGCGCAAATCGTACCATGTCTCCTTAAATGCGCAAATCGTACCATGTCTCCTTAAATGTGCTATATATAAGGTTATATGATTTACTTTCCATGCTGTTGCAGCATTGACAATAAAAAAGAATGTTCAAAGAAGAAATTGAAAGTAGGGGCCATTTTAGTAAGGGCCATGACAGTAAGCGTATTCTTTTTTAGCAAGTGAAATTAAAAATGAATAGAGCGTTTGATAAGAAAATAAAAATGGCTGCTTAAAATCTGACTATCAAAAAAAGAAGAAAAAAACATTAAAAAACAACATTTCTGAGATAAATTTGAAATGGGGACAGTTGCTGTGAACATATTAACAACAAAAATAAACATTCCCATTGACCTTTGAGGATGACCAGAGCAGTTGAAATAAAAAAAAATTCTCGTTTGTGCAACGACTTTAATTCTTTAAAAACCGGTATGCATTTTACGCATGCTTTAAAACTTAATGCAATGCGTCATGCTGTTATACAATATCAATTGCACGGCCCTTACGCAATTCTTATACAGATAATACAAGATATACAATTATAAATTGCGGTGTTTGTAATGCGATATGGATATCAGTTGATAGTATATGACGTTGGTTGGGAGTTAAGAGGATTTTTACGATAAGGAAAATTAACCATATGTTTTGAGGAGGGGTTGCATTAAATTGTTTGAAGTCTTGAAAAATCCTTTCACATTCTTGACACTTGAAAACTCTGCAAAAAGAACGCTCTGTTTAAAGCCGTTGTAATTTTGTTTAAAGTGGCAATGTTCATAAATAAAAAACAAATACAAATTATTTTAAATGGTTGAATTATAAAGCCTAATTTTTTAAAGAATAGTGATTCATTAGAAATATTAGACTTTTCAAAATAAAATTTACAAATAAGCCCCATTTGTTTCAAATTTTGTGAGGAAATATAAAAGTATATAAAGAAAAATTTAAGCTAAAAAAATTAGATTTGATTTTTTGATGGAATTTTGTCCCCTTAATTTAAAGCAACTTGAGGTCTGCAGGCATACGGATCTCCCATTTTTTAACTGCGTCAAGGGATAAGGGCGAAACCTGAGCTGGCCCCCTACTCCCCGAACTTCCACACCACGCAAACGTGAGGACTCTGCGCCAATACAAGTGGCCACTCTAGCCGAGTGATCATGGTAAGCTCATGGCTGACGATACCGATCCTAGTGCCACTGAAAATCCACCGTGTAGAGGGGACTGATACACACGTTACATTTGTAGAAGCTCAAACTTCTTCCGTAACCCCGGTTCAGGTTAGAAAATTTTGATCGGGCACAAAGTTCGGTTGTATTTAACCGCGTCTGAGCAGTAAGCACAGTCACGGACTCTATTTTGGCTAATGAAGTTGCAAACTCGCAGTTGAGTAACCGGACTTAAAAAAATAGTGGTGAAATATATATAAAGCTTTAACCGGTGATTTGAGTGCACTTTTCGATTATTTATCTCCAGGTTCCATAGATCGGCTCAGTTAGTGGGAAATACGACGGTTAGACGTCACGAGGTAAACTTTAATGAATAATGTTTTATCTCGTATCTTTTACGGAGAAGACATACATTTAAATTTTTCTGAAACTGATATGAATAGAAATCGAAATTTCCAGAATTTGCTTCCAGGAAATTTGAAATTGTGCCAAAAAAAATAATAAATAAATAAATAAATTTATGGTGTGGTGTTTAAGTTCAGAGATTATAACTGTAGTAAATTACTAGATATAACAATAAATACGCTACTCAAATGCAAGGTATAACAAATTAATCTGACTGCAAAAATTCTAAAAATTTAATAATATTTAACTCTTAGACGCCGTATTTACCATTAACGGAACAAGCAATTAAAGAAAACAAATGCTGGTTTCGCCTAAGTTCACATTTCCGTAGCGGATTCATTCTCTAACCCCGGTTCAGGTTGGAAAATTTTGACCGGTCTCAAAGCAATGTTAGATTTAACCGCACTTCCGAAGGTAGCGATTTTTCATATGTTTACCAACAGTTATATGTTTTGATATGTTTCTGTTCTTATGATGAATAAAATTAAGAAAATTCATGTGACTAAATTCATGTGACGTTATAGTCACATGATAACTTAGCCACGTGTTTTCGGCCAATCAGTTCATAAATTAATGCGACGTCATAATTATATCATAAATATAATCGCTCGTTTCCAGCCAATTAGTTATGTGCTTCACTGTTGCCATTTTTTGCTTTATGCAGGAACTTTCTTTTAGAAAGTACATATTTGTCAACAATATAATAATGCATATAGTTAAACAAAATGCACTCAATTTAAAAGTATTAGTATAATTTTTTTTTTTTAATTTTGAAAACTGTTTGAAGAATTTTAACACGTGAGTTCTTTATCCAATCATCAAATTTTAAATGTTATCTAAACTTTACAAGTTGAACCACTAACATGTCAATTTTTAATCAATGGGAAATACGTGATTGCCGTTATCATGTGACCCCATCATGAATTTAGTCCATTAGATTATTTAGAAAAACTGGAAGCCGAGAGCGAGAACAAAGTAAAAAGAAACGACATATTTGTAAAGAAGTACCGATTTCATAATCTAAACAAAATAATAAAAGTCACGGGGTCAATTTTGACCAATGAGATAGCATTTTCACACTTGAGTAACCGGAGGGGGAAAAAATTAGAGACGAAATGAAGTTTCAATTCGGTAATTGCTGTTTCTTAATCTCGGTTTCTTAACTCAGAATTTCTCTTAGTATGGTCCAATTCCCGGTGAATACAACCTTTAAACTACTAAAAAACTCCGTAGGATTGAGGACTCACGGTAACGTTTTCTTATAATCTAATTTTAGTACTCAATCTCCGTTTAATGTTTTATTAAGACCTATGAGTGCAGTTTATTTATAGCATCTATCGTGGCAAAATAATTTGTAGATTGATACGAGTAAGTGAATTTTTTAACGCATCACATTTGACCAGGATATATACCCGGGGTACCCCTTAACATTTTATACTTGCGTCATATGAAAATACTACTCTATTGTCGAAGTTCTGTGAATGAATTTCTCAATTAACTGTAATGACTGATGTCGGAACCTGCAGAATCAAAATGAACTCTGCAACCAACGTTAACTGTAATCTATTTTTTTTTCGACGTCATAATACGCCTTAACATTTGACGGATCTTTTTCATTCAGGATTGCCGTTTGTTCGCTGCACAGTTTCGCTAAGGATGTTTATAATAGACATTTTGTAAGGAAAAAAATAACTTAAGTAACAGAAGTAATGCGTATATATAATGTATAATTTTGATACGAAAATGCGAACCATTAAGAAACGCAGAAAACTACTTAGAGTTTTAAAAAGAATATTAAAAAATTAAATATATATGTGTTACTAGCCATGGCCCACTCACTTTATTCAGTATTTGATAAATATTTGTAACTGTATACTAAGCATGTCTTCGAAAAAACTAGCCTGAAAATTCGTTTTTCAAAACTAAATTTATTTCTACATGAAAGAACATGTTAAAAATTATTTTTCTACATAATTACCACTATTTTTGAGACATTTGTCATATCGAGAAATCTACTTGTCTACACTCTTTTCAAAAAAAAAAGATGCCGCCAGTGAAGAGAGCCACTGTTGAACGCCGACTTGTGGAAACTTTCTTAAAACAGCCTGATTGTGAACTATCCGTTTTAACGAAGTTTCCTATTTATTTTTTCAACAAAACCATCATTGACAACAAAAGCCTCCCCCCCCCTCCGTGCTTCATCATGATTATTGGGACGCCCATCACTGAGCAGTTGAACCACTTATTTCGTTTTCACCATAAATCATTATAAGTTAACGATGAATTTCAACTCGTTTAACATTCCTTGTGTTCGAAAAACGGATTACACAGAAAGCATTTCACAGTAGGCGAATTCGACAATCATCTTAAGCAGTTTGAACGCTCACCAACACGTGTAGAAACCACAAAATGGATGGTATCATTGGACTGACAATTAACCAGAGTCACGTGAGATTAAGCGTTGAATTCCGATACTAGAGCTGCGGTTGCAGTAGAACGAAACGGTACTTAGTTTCTGGACACACCCCGTATATATATGCACACATACATTAAGTTATTGGTATCCAGATCCTAGTATTAAGCTTTCTATTGTATTTAAAAACATTTTTATAATTCTCACCTCTTGGACTAAAGAACATGGCTTCAATTTCGTTAAAGGAATATATTTATCATTTACTCCTTCGTAATTCTACTCCTTAAAAGTCGATTTCTGCAATCTGCAAAAACCATTAATAACGGATCTCTACTCAAAAAAAGAAATATGCTCAGGGTCTAATAATTCAAAAACGGTAATTTTTATCTATAATACCCCTGCTAACTTCCCTCCCCTTCTGGAAGTCGATTTTTACAAAACCTGTTCTTAAACGTTACCAAATTAAAAAATATCGTCAAATGCTGTAATCGGAAAACTAAACCTTAACGAGTACAGTTTTCCGCTACTGGTTGCATATCACGGCATTTGGCGGCTTCGCACATACACACATAAACTCTTACTTAAGCGCAATAGAGTTTTAGAAAAAAAAATTCCGAATAAATTTGAAAAATTTTTGGTGGAAATATGCTTACGGCTTCTTTGAAACATCCCCGAGGCTCCCTGCAAAATTTTGGAGCGATAGAATCATCGGTGAGAATTTGTATGAGTTCCAAGCAAATATACGTATATTTAAATTCATATACAGTCGGACCCCAATTTAACGAATTCATCGAGACCAAACATTTTGTTCGTTAAATCGGGGTCCAAAAAAAAAAAAAAAATACAAATTTTTTGCATTTATCTTTTGGACATTCCTCAGTTAGCAACTACACAAAAAATATTCATAATTAGAAATTTTACATTTCTTATTCAACAGCAACCAGTTAATTGGAAATTTTATAATCTTTACTAATAGGTTCTTGAAAATCTTTTTGATTTCTAACTCGAACGAGATCTTTTCAATTACTTCTATTAGCTCACACTCTATATATCTATTTATCTTGGTGGAATTTTCAATCGTTCATAAAATACATTTTAAAGTGCTCAATCGAGCTGAAATTTTATGTACATGATTATTTTGGATGACAATACAGTAATTTAATTATAATTGATGAACATTAATTGATTAAAACTAATTATTCAAAGAATTACAAATACAGCATCGTTGGCATCATTTTTGGCGACTTAGCGATAATTTTGGCAACTTTGTCAGAATGTGAAACGGTTTTTTTCTCACATTTTAAAGCTCTCATTTGAGCTGAAATGTTCTATACACTATTGTTTTGGGTAAAAATACGATAATTTAATTATAATTAATCAAAATTAATTGGCTGAAACTAATTATTTAAAGAATTACAGATACAGCCACGTTGGTTTCATTTTTAGCGACTTGGGTCAAAACTCTAAAAGTCTTTTTTTCTCACGTTTTAAAGCATTCGATTGATTTGAAATTTTATATACACGATTGTTTTGGATGGCAATACGATATTTCAATGATAATTAACAAAAACTAATTGCCACCTAATGTTGTGATTCTGCCATATGTATATACATATTTATTTTAATTGTAACTATTTATTAAAAAGTAACTAAAATAAAAAAAATTTCTTTGTTGATCTAAGTAGAAATTGACTTAATTTTTTTTTATTATTATTTGTTTCGACTTAATACATAAAAGAAAATACTGCGTCATTTACATCCTGTTTTCACAGTTTCTCAGCAATGAAAAGCATTAGAAAATGTAACTGCTTAGATAAAAAATTAATTAATAATTTTTACATCAGAATCACTATTCCTTGTCTCCGACTAATGAACAGTTTCTTCAACTTCAGTTCACTTTTGATGTTCGATGTACGTTTTCTGAGAAACTACTGTTCACATTTATGTAAATTTTTTTATGATATATTTATAATGATGGCTAATATATACTGAAATGATACTGAAATGAACTTTTTGTTAAAAACTCAAAAATTTGTTTTTTACAAATTTTTTATGTGAAAAATGTGTCACAAATTTCGCAATGTTTGATAAAATATTTCATAACTTATTAAAAAATTCAAAATTAACTATAAAAGCTCATTTCAGTACAATGAGAAAAGTGTACTTTAATTGTATGAAAATTTTCAAGTATGTATATATAACAGATTTTGAGAAAAGGTACATCGAAAACAGCCAATTTAACATTGTCAGTATATTTAGAGAAATAGGTTTCCAACTCCCCTTTAAAAAAAACAGTGATTATATTCACATAAGGGGCTGTAAATTTTGCAATAAAAGGTTAAAACACATCTACTTTTAAACAGAAAATACACAAAAAATTCTATAATTATTTTCGAAACTTTTTGAGCAATCGCTGTCCCCGTTTGGACATTTTCAAAACACAAACACATTTTGAGGAAAACCCATTTTAAAGTGTGACTTATTGCTTAAAGTAATGGCATTTGCTTTCACTAAAACACTTGTAGTTTTTGTTCCAGTGAACGGAAAATAATAAACTTGGTATTTTTATAAATTTAATAAAATGGCCTATAAAATAAAATCATAAAAAATTTGTCAATTTTTGGCGAAATTCATGATTTTAGGGTAGTTGGATACCTTAAGTTGCACTATAAAGCAACATGAGACTATTGGAAACGAACCTCGAAATTTTGAACTATGGTCCTCGACACTTGACCTGGCACCCCCTGGCTGGACTTCCACACCACGCAGGCGTTCAGTGGCACTAAGACTGGAACTTCATGGCTCGCCGTTCACGAGTTCATGATTTTGAGCTCTAGGCTACAGTGACCGCTGCTAAGAGAATGCATTAAAAATTCTAAATATGGAATCATTAAATTCATTTTCCAATCGTACTGTTGTAATAAATAAACAAAATAATGTTGCTTTTTAAAATGTTTCTTACTACAAAATAACGATACCCTCTTGTAATAATTAAAAAAAGAAAAGAAAATTATTTTCAGAACCGTACAGAATCATAATTGAAGATAAAGTTGAAATTATACTCGGCTTTTAAATACATTTAGGTCAGCTTATTTCAACATTATGGTTCCCAATATATCATATTGGTAACCGAATATTACCAAAGACCTAAAGTTTTTTTTTTAGATTATAACTTTTCCAAAAAGAATTACTGTTTTCAACAACCAGGAAACAAAACATGTTATTTTGATGCTATTTCAAGATAAGATAGTTTTACAAAATTATTTTTATAACTCCCTGGTCTTTCGGTATTATTAAAATATTCAAAGGATATATCAGGATCATTACTTCCAACAGTATTGAATAGATCGCTAATAAATATATAACTTGCTGTAATGGCAAAAAGTTGATAAATTTAGAAACCTTACTTCATAAAGCATCTACAATTTTCGTACACATTTTGCTGCAGTAAAAATATCTGTTTTCTGATTCTCAATTATATGCTTTATTTTAGGAAAATGTTATGAGGAACAAAGTTTGGGATACATATCTAAAATAAATGTTGCTTTAAATAATTTTTAATAATCACTTTAAATAGTAAGATTCGATATAACCATTCCTTACTTTTTCTTTGCTATTTGATATTTGTTCTTGTTTCAAAATAAATCATGAGGTTAACATTTTAAGGCATCCATGACGTTATTTGTGTGAATAATAGCCTTTGTTGCTCCATATCCCACAAAACTTAAAACAGTAACTATAACTGCTGACGTTACGGTTTATTTTTCACATATTTATTTATAGCGAGTGTGAGTCGGAAAATAAGTTTCCCCTGTTGACTGTGGTCAGAGTTGTGTATGAAAGTCAAAACATAGGATAAGACAAGATAAGATAAGATAAGACATGACTTTAATTTTCCTCATAAGTACCAAGTACGTTGAGAGATTTGTCATATCGCTTGAGAAGATTCAAAAAGATCTCTTAGAAAAACTCAGGGCTTTGCATACGGAAGAAGCGTTTAACGGCTTTTTGACTTCAGTATTGCTTTGAAAGGGCTTCCAGGCGAGATTCTTCTTTAAAGCGGTAGACAGAAGAAAGTCATTTGGTGCAAGCTCAGGACTGTACGGCGGATGATGTAGGCACTCCCAACCAAGAGTTGCTATATTGTTTTGCGTTGCAGTCACCGAGTGTGGTCTCGCATTGTCCTCCAACAACAGAATGCCAGCTTTGAAAAGCCCAGGCAGTCTTTTCCAAATCACCTCTTTCAATTTCGACAGGGTGTCACAGTACCACGTTGCATTAATGGTTCCAACCTCCAAAAAGTTCCCGCAAAAATAAATAACTATTCCGTATGCAAAACCCTGAGTTTTCCTGTGGGGTTTTTGAGGCGTATCAAGCAGCATGGCAAATGTCTCAGTGTACCTCGTAATTACGTAAAAAATTAAAGAGAGTTATGTTTTATCTTTAATGTCTCATTCTATGTTTTGAATTTCATTCACAATTCTGACCACAGTCAACAGGGGAAACTTATTTTACGCCTCTATCTCGTATTTAGAAGAAGAAAAATTAAAATCGAATGTTTATTTTAAAAAGAATATGCATACTGATTGGTTGGTCATCGACGACTTGTGGTTGCTCTTATTAACTAAAAATTGTAGATTTTACGGATTTAATTTTTTACCAAAATATTTGCTATATTAAGCCATTTTAATGAAATACAAAAATATCTATTGAAATTTACGAATTTTTTATGTTCTCTCATGTTTGTTCTAGATGATAAAAATACGTTTCATATGGTAAAATTCTATTTTAGCTTTGGCAAAGAAAAAAAACTATCGTGTGTTCTTTTCAATATCTTAACCAAGTTGGCGATAAATAAAGGTGTGGACTAAAATAGAGTCCTACCTTTACGTGGATAACTTTAAATAAAAATTATTGCATGAAAGATAATATATATATATAATGGTTAAGTTACTGGCTTATAATAACCACATTCATCTATATAATAACTAAGAAAATTTGTTAAATTGAAATAAAATCGCATATGTACCTAGAATTTCACTCATCGTCGTATATTTTGATTTAAAATGGCGACTACATCAAATATATATTAAAATTTTTGTACGGAGGTTTTCAGTTAGGAGGAGGCTTTTTTATCACATACCTCGAAGGCTGTTTTCCCGAATATTAAGGAGTTGGTCTCAGAATTGGAACTCAATTTCCAAGATTTTAAGGTATCTGACTACGTTCGGAACCATTATTTTAAAAAAGCGCATAAATGGATAATTTTTATGCTATTTAGTGTTACTTAGATTAGAATACATGTATAAAATTGTTTTCAGGACATTTTGACTAAAAAAAATCATTTAAATACAATATTTCGGCAAAATTTAACTTAGAATAACCTTTTATTCAAAATGTTCTCCTTTTGTGAAAAATGCTTCTATTATAATAATATTTTGCCTGTATATAGCTCAAACTTCTGTACAGAGACTCAACTATGAGTTTTTAAAAATTCACATTATTTTTAGAGGTTCAACCCATTGAAATATATATATATAATTATCGGCGTTTTTTTCTTAAAATTGCCCCCTCTGTTGTCATAAAACATGGATAAAACCACTTCTAAGTTATAGATTTCAAAAATTCTAGTTGAACCTCTGTACAGAGGTCTGAGCTGGATACAGACAAAATATTATTATAATAGAAGCATTTTTCACAAAAGGAGATTTTTAAAATGGGTCATTCTAAGTTCATTTTTTGTCAAAATAGTGTACTTAAATAATTTTATTGTAATAATATTCTTAAAAAAATTTTATATACATTTTCTAATCTAAGTGACACTAAATATTATAAATATTATCCATTTATACGCTTTTGCAAAATCACGGTTCCGAACGTAGTCGGATACCTTAAAAACTCTCGAGCAGTAATATTACATTTTAACTTTACTATCCCTTATAATGAACACATTATATGATATTATTCATATTTATATTTGAAACAATTTTTCATGCTGTAACTGTTGTATCTTTTCATTTTTTGAATTTTGAAGTGCGGTTTGTTCGCTTTCTAAATTCAAGAATTCGTGTTCTTTATGTGTCAAATAGGGTTTGCGTTTTCAATTTTCCTTAAAGTAGTTAAAACTATATCACCCAACAAACATTTTATTTTTTATTTCTTAGAAATCAAGAAAAGACTTAAATCAATTTTAAACTAAAAGTTCAACTTTCTTCATTCAATTTTTTCCTTGCAATTTTACAAAAAATAGGTAACATTTTTTTTTTAAATATTATCCTGAGAAAGAGTATAATTGCTCCAAATACAATAAAACCATCTTTTACCCAAAGTAACGATTTCCATTCCTCCGAAAACTAAAAACGCGATCGAAGATGTTCTCATTTCTGCGCTCAATACAAGAACAACCATTGTCAAAGTGTCATACAGTTGGAAATTAAGCTTTCAAGCTTCGTGGAAAAAATGTCCGTGCTAATAATACCTTAAGCGTTGGATTTTGAATTTCATGTGTTTGCACTAAACATTAAAATTGGCATTAGTTATTCTTTTATATACAAGTTCTGTCAACACTCTTAATGTCGTATACGAGTAATATGCAATGTGTTTTTGTACTTTTTATTGCGGATTTAAGAGTATCTCTTGCCCATTCAATAGTGATCCCGAATTCCTGCGTACAAATAAGTAAACGTTTCTGGAAATCATTTTGAGAGCGGCATTTTCACCAATAAAATGAGCTTCTACTTTAGAAATTCTTTTCACTTAATGTAAATAAAAAAATAATCTAATATAAAAGTAATCGTCTTAACCCTTTAAGCAGTCAATTTTTTGGTCCAAAATGTTCCGAAAAAAAAAGCATATTTTTTATTGCATATAACTAAGCTCAACAATTAACACACCCAGAGAGAATGCGATAAAAATAAATATTCTACATTATATCATAAATAAATATTCTAAATTAATGAACTAAATAAATATTCTACATTAATAAACTAAATAAATATTCTAAATTAATGAACTAAATAAATATTCTACATTACAATGAAAATAAAATATCGCATAATTATATATGATACAGGTATATGTTATATATATGAATGTTACAAATATTAAAATTTTTTATTTTAGTGAGGGCATTTCTCTATCTGAAAAGTTTGTCCCAGATTGAGTCTTATTTACTCCGCTATTATATTAAGTATACCTAATTTATATACCATATTTATTCGAATCCAAGCCGCACTCCAAATTCTCAACTAGTTTTGAGGGAAAATGAAAAGTAAAGTAAATTGGTTTATCGATATCCAATTTTATGAAATTTAAATAAATTTAAAATGGCAACTAATAACACCTGAATATTTAGTTATTTTACCAGTAATATAAACTTATGAATACATACATGGACTTGCAACTCCTCTAATTGCCCCATCCAATGAATTTTCTTTTCCTTCGAATTTAAGCAGCATCCGATTTTCAGTAGCATTAGCATTGGGAAAATAGTACGGCTTAGATTCAAGTAAATACGGTAACTCACATCTAAGTTATTACATTCTGCTTAGATATTATTAACTATCGATGTCTAATTATAAATTTTTCTGTTATTAGGTTTGTTTGTTAAATTTTAAAAACTGCGTGCAGGCAACTTTCCTAAGCCAAAATTTGTTACAAGTGATGATGAAAATCATAATAATATATATTTTTCAGGTGGCATATCACGGTAAAAAATTTTAAAAAATTATCTGCAATTCAATGACATTTTTCAATACCCATTAAAAAAATTTATTTTCTTGTTTTAGTTGCTTTATTTAAAAAGTTAATTTTTTTTTCTTATAACAGCAAAAAGCATGCTGTCTTGTCGATAAATTAGATATAAAACCCATAGGGAGGTTTGAATAAAAAAATTTCTTGACTCTTGCGGAACTTCCCAAGACACTGCACGATAAGTGATTTTTATGTATTTCTCTCTCACGCACAAAGACGCAGAAATGCCAAAGGTCTGGATTTAGATCTTTAACTAAACCACATCCTGTCAAACCCACCTTCTTTGAGCCTTTCCAGCAAGTGTTAAATTTAAAATTTCATGACAGATTTAAATTCTTTACAACCTTTGCAGTTAACACATGGGAAAAAAACTTACGGTACAAAACATCTTGAAATCATAAAACTAGATTAGTAATGTTTTTCATTGCATAACAGTGGCCTCTATTCATTTTTGACATTTCTTAAGGCTCTCATTGTTAACCGCCTTTGATTTTGTGTATGAGCGTATTCAGAAAAGTTTAAAAAGTAAAATAGTCAAAAAAAAAGAAAGGGCTGTTTTTATCTTTTATCTTTTGACTGAAAGAAAGCGTTTCGTGGCCTCTTATTATTTCATTTTATTTATTAGCGTCGTTATTTTTGTTCTTATGAGGTGTTTTTTTTTAAAATCAGGGATTGTGTGTTTTTGGAAATTCCACATCTAGAAATGGTTGACGTAGTGATGATTATACGTATCACTGACGCGTTTTCAACTGTACACTTAAATATTTATTTTATAGCGATGATTAACATACGGATACAGAAAGAAAATATTTTTATTCGCTTGATTTTTGTTTTTTCTTCTTATTGAAATTTATATCATTTTATTAATCTGGTTGTCAATATGGTAAAATCTTTAAAAAATAGTTTAAAATAAAATAAAACTAAGAGCAGAAAAAATACGTGCATAAAAACATTTTAACCCTCTAAGCGGTCTGCACTTAAAGTCTTGCCATTCTGGAGATGCTTCAAAAATGCACCGTACATATTTTTTTGCTTTCAGGTGGGGTTCTCAAAAGCGGTTGAGCCGTATTTTTAGGAATGCGGCTCGGCCGCTTTTGGGAAGCATCTCTGGAATGGCGGAATTTTACGTGCAGACCGCTTGGAGGGTTAATGCGAGTTATATAACAGAAGCACTATAAAGCTGCAAGCGGGGTATTGGCGATGGAGCTCGTACTTTTAAACTAGGGATAAGAGAGGGGAAAGACACCTGAGTTCTGGTACCCCCTCTTCTGACAAAACCCACACCAAAAGGGAACATATGAACTTCGACAGAATTAACGTGCAACATACCTCTCTACATGGTGGGTCTTCAGCGGTACAAGACTCGAACTCATGACACGCTATCATTCAGTTATTCCGAAATTTTAATCGTTTGTTTTTCTGTGAATATCCTTCCCATCCACCAATTTACGTCGGAAATGGACAACTTCTTCTTGGTGCTTCCTTTTTATTATTATTCTTATTAACTTCTAATGTACAAAAACTCTTAACACGGAAAAAGAGTTTCGACAAAATGCTCTTGAAGCCACATAGGTACATCGACATAAGATAGAATCTTTCATCTTGCATTCCAAAATAAGGTTATAAGTTTTCAAAGTTACTTAGAAATGTAAATAAAGGTAAAAAGAAATAATAAGCTAATTTTTGGACTTCTATAAATATCATAAATAAAAGAAAAATTCGTATTTATTTATTTTTTCAAATAAAGAAAATTAAACATACAATATATATGGATAAACACAATCGCAAAGCAAACAAATAATTCGTTTAATAGGCTGGTTTTTTTTTTTTTTTAATTTTTTAGTCTATTCTTAACAAACAACGTTTCCACAGATGTTATAACTTTTTCTCATTCTTTTGTTAAGGTGATTTTTTTTTTTTGTTATTCGTCTTGAATAAAACCAAGGTCATCTAATTTAGCTTAAATTTATACTAATTCAGATTTTTTGAGGTCTTAAGTTGATCATAGATCATTATAGATCGTAGTGTGGTCATGGTTTTACTTTCGCCACAGCTCTAAAAACTTATAATTTTAATTTCATTTATCATAATCGTTAGACCTATTTAAAAATTCGAAGCACAGAAATGTTATTGTAGAAAATTGATCAGAATTACTAATAAGAGGGGTGAGTGAGTGTTTATAACCCACGGTCAATTCCCAAGGACGATATCTGAGTGACACCCCTTTTTCCTGAATTCCACACCCCGCCAACGGCAGGACTTTCAACCACGACAGATTTAATGTGCTTCGTCCCCTCTATATGGCGGATCTTCGGTGGAACCAGGACTCAAACCCATGACTCGACAAATACCAACCACGAGTTTGTGAACCATGACCATTAGACTACTATCACCACTATACATGAGTGGTATAAATAGTATTACATACAATACAGACAGAGATGTGCAAACAAATTGCATTCCTTTTATTTTCAAGGTATAAACTAGCAAAACCTTTTTAAAGAATTGAAAGATTTCATGCAAAATAATTATTCTTCTTTGTTACTTATTTTTTTAAGAAACATCGCATTGTAAATTTTATAGATTTATATTCTGAAGTTTTCTTTTATGTTGGAGGTAGATATAAATGTAATTAAAAAGGTGAAAGAGTAAAAGCAGTCATAGTGGTTGTTAAATTTTATTCATATTGTGTATAGCACTTATTTTCATATATAAGATGGCATTTAGCGTACAGCAAAAATCCTCTCATTGTTAAAAAGGTAAATTTGTTAATATATAACTAAATGTCATCTCTATACACATAGAATAAAAGCGACTCACTCACATACTCATCAAGGTACCTTCGGAACTATTAAACCTACAGATATGAACTTTGGCTGGCATGTTTTTCTTGTTGAGTAGAGATACGCTAAGAATTGGTTTTGCAAAAATCGACCCTAAAGGAAGGTTTCGGGGGTGTTATGGACAAAATTTCCATTTTTAACTGTAAGATCTAGAGGCTTGAAATTTGGCAAGCATGTTTATTTTGTTCAGAAGAAATCCTATAAGAAGGGGAAAATTGACTCCCAAGGCAGGTTGCGAGGAGTTAAGGAGCGTTACAAATAAAATATATATAAAAAAAACTCCCGTTTTTGAAATATTAGACTTACAAACTTGAAATTTGGTAACGGTAACGGTTATACATTTACGTGGAACCTTAGAGATAGCTCTATTATCCACTCATCATAATAAATTGAACAGAGAACAATTTGTTGAAGTTACATATAAAAATAAAAAGCAGTCCACATTAAATGCAGCGCAATAACGCTGGTGGAGGGGTGGGTGGAAACCACTCTCCCAGTTGATTTAGTTTCTGTTTCGCTTTCATAGGAAAACGAAGAGAAAATGACGTCACATCTCCATGACAGCAAAGCCCGTCTTTCAACCGTCTGCCGCATCTCGACGGAACGAGGAGAGAAGGGATATATTTCTTTAATAACAAGGATTAAGAGAAAAATATTTTTAAGTCCATTACACGTTACCTCTAAGAAAACTGCGTGCGGTTGTTGAAAGGAAGTTTTAAATAACCACTTGGAAGAAAGTAAGAAAAGGTAGAGGAGTTTGAAATAAGATCATGAGGGGTGAAGTTGCCACACTAAACGCGATCAAAAACTTGCATGGCGCGGGGGAGTGGAATAATTAGAGTGAGTGAAGTCTTTCAAAAGAAGACAACTAGTGTAACAATAAAGCTCATAATTTTTTAATTCATATCAAGACATTCTCATCCTTTTCAGAGCTGGGAAGTGTTGATACGAGTGATTAAGAACTGCTCTAGGTCTCTTAGAAGAGCTAGGAATAGAATTGTCGTAAGCCGGGATTTCCCTGATTGATTCATTAAATTTGAAATTTGGCAAACATGTTCTTTTTGTTGATTAGAACTCCGCTATGAACGGTTTTTGTGAAAATCGACTCTCAAGAAAGGTTGGAAAAAATGGGCCTTATAGACAAAAATTCTCGTTTTTGAAGTAATACACCTACAGACTGGAAAATTGGGAAACCTGTTTCTCCCCTTGAATAGAGATCCGCCAAGAAAGGATTTTTCTGAAGGTTTTTGTCTTCCTAGTGTAGAGGTTGGCAAACTTTCATTGAAATGTGTCGAGTTATAAGAGAAACAAGGTAATTAAGATATCAAAGAGTCATTTACACAAACAGCCGTTTATACAAAGAGCCACATACGCGTGCTCAGATGAAGAAGGAGATTCTCCGATGGCAATCCCGATCAAGACTGTTGCACTCCAATTAACATTTTCGTTAAGGAGTGTTGGAAAGCTAAAATCTTATTTCTTAGACAATTTGAGATTTTTACATTTTTAAATTGTATAGATTTTAAGCTTTCTAAAAAACCTTACTTTAACCTCTAGGGTAATTAGAAGCCCTTAAAACCTATTTTTAAATAATTATTGAAACTGGGCTATGCCCATTTGCATGGCAAAAAGTGTAAACAAAGTACTTCGTTTTTGCTTAAAAGTTGAAAGTCTGATATAAACCCAAACATGTATGTTTTATTGTAAATTGAGCCTTTTATTTATTTATTTTTTGTATTTCCTAGCCGATTAGAAGTCTCACTGTATACATTAAAATCAATTGATCTCAAAATGTAAATTTTGATGTTCGATGCACCTTTTCTGAGAAACTGCTGTTCACAGGCATATAAATTTTTTATGATATATTTATAATAATGATTAATGTATAACTTAAACGAGGTTTTTGCAAAAAACTGAAAAGTTTATTTTTACAAATTTTTTTATGTAAAAAATGGGTCAAATTTCACTATATTTGATAAAATATTTTATAAATTATAAAAAAAAATTCAAAATTAGCAAATAACTCATTTCAGTATAATGAGAAAGGTGTACTTAAATTGTAGAAAAAATTTCAAATGTGTACATATAACAGATTTTGAGAAAATGTACATCGAAAATAGTCAATTTAACATTGTCGGTATAGAGGTTTCTTACTGCCCTTAATGAGCTTTATTTAAATATTATTTAAATTTACATACCTTCCAAAACTAAAAACTTTCGAAGATATTTTTATTTCTATGGCTCAATGTAAGAACAACCAAAGTCAAAAAATATAATATTGTTGGAAATGTGAAAAAATGTTCCTACCAATCATACCGTTAGAACTTTACTCTAAGGCCGTGTGTAGCCTAGTGGTTAGAGCACTAGACTCCGGACCGGAAGGCCCGGGTTCAATACGCGATGCCACCAAATACCCTCCGAGTACACACGGAGTAGGTTATCGTTAAATCAGTGGGTCCGAAATTCTTGTGGGTGGTCGCAGAAGAAACCACGGGTGCAGGGTGCTGGAAAATATTTCCCTCCCCTCCAGTTCCATGCCTAAATAGTGAAGGTGGTGTCGCTATCTATCATAAAGAAGTTCGAGCTGTCTCAGTCTGTGGCAACTTTCCTTCCTTCCCTACGGGAAGGAAACAACAACTTTACTTTATTCTGAAATTTTACGTTTACACAAATTATTAGAATTGATCGTTCCTGCCTATAAAAATCATGTCAACTCTCTTTTTATTAACTTTTAAACATGACTCAAAATGCGGAATCTGTTTTTGTCGCTTGTGTTGGAGGGTTATGTTGTTCCCTTGCACATATTCAAGAGCATGTTATTTAATTCATGTAGGCAAAAAAAAAAAGCTAACGTTACTGGAAATCACTTAGAAAAGTGTCTTTCCGTGCAAGAATTTGTACCAATAAATTAGACATTTACTGTTTTAAAACTAAATTTAATATTTTTACTGATTTTCAATATATTTTATCAATGAAGAACACTTTAATACGTAAATTTTACGTCATTCGAATGTTTAATTGTACACGCACAAATAAGATAAATCATTTCAATAGATAGTTATAAGGAAGGAAAAAAAATTTAGTAGATATTAATTTTTTAACAATTCATGTAGTTTAAAGTCTGGGGAGGTGTAACTATCTATAAAGATAACCGCATGCGGCTCTTGAAACGTTGTTTGCCAATCCCTGCTCTAGCTGGTTGCCTGGTTTACGGGAGCATTACAAATAAAATAATTTCCTGTTTTTGAGTTATAAAATCAGTAAACTTAAAATTTAGCAAGCATGTTTGTTTTGGCGATTAGAGATCCAGTAAAAATGGGGTTCGCAGAAATCAACACCGAAGGTGGTTACGGAAGCATAAAAAATAAATTATCTTCCGTGTTAGAAATTGGTGTCCTGTCCTTTTTAAATCGAGAAAGGAAATCTGTAGGAATATTTTTCAATACATTGAAAACTTAATGATAGGACTTATTAGATAACAAGTAATATAAAAAATAGTTTAAAAATTAAATTTAATTAATTTAATTTTAATTTAAAAATTTTATTTTAGCTACTTTTTATTTAATAGTTACAATTAATATAAAAATGTGTATACATATGACAGAATCATAACATTAAGTGGTAATTAATAAAGTATATAAGTTAGTGCAATATATTTGTTTATAGTATCTCTGTGTTTCATTATATTTCTTTTGATTTACATTTTTAAAAAAAAAACCTATTACTTTTTCGTGTGAAACGTAACAATTGCTTTGTTAAACTGATTCACACATCAAAAATCTTTTTTTTTCCAACTTTAAGCAATTTTTTTAAGTGAGATATATACTCTGGATTTTATTTCATCTCATTTTTGCTAGATGCTTTGCTACATTTATATTTTAATGGTCTCTTACTTTAGATTTAAGGGAAAAAAATGATATATAAAATTTCTAAAACTGATATCATTTTCTTAGAATTTGCATGGGAGATGACATTTAATCTTTTTTTATAAATTGCAAAGTAGATTTTCCATTTTGTGGTTTCACGACTTAATAGTCTAAAAAAAACACACAATCGCAATTGTTTTTTGAAAGATGTATAATCTATTATTTCACAATTACACAATATAAATGGGTGGATTGTTTGTCCTTTCCGAAATAAATCTGGATTTTTCATTACTGCAGAAATATAAAAAACTAAAGGGCAATCATTTTACGTTTTTTTTAAAATCACATATATGAAGTGTACTTGGGAAAATCCCTGGAAGACAAGACTGGTGAGTGTACCCTCAAACGAAAATTACCTTGAAGGTCACTTTCTGCAAGACCACCCACTCAGTAGTTATAGATTACACACACTATACACTTTTTTCTCTCTTTTCTTTTTAAATAATTTATTTTACTATTAATGTTTCTTAAGCTTTCCTAGAGATTTATTTTTTTAATCAAACGTGGGGAAGGTAAGCAACATATTTCTATTATGAAATGTTCATTAAATATATTGCTATTAGTTTTGAAACATTCCGTAAATATCCCATTATGGTGGAACACAAAAAGCATTTTAATACTACAATTGATTCAAAATCTTTTCAATCGTATTTTGCCTAATAGTGCTAGGTCACGATTACCTAGTGGTCATAGTCACGGACTTCCGGTTGGCGTGTCATGAGTTCGAGCCCTTGCGCCACTAAAACTGCTCCGTGTAGAGCGGCTAAATCACATTAAATCTATCTTTTCAATGTTTTTTTGCCAAATAGTGTGGTCA